>PVLC010006377.1:0-69782 GCA_004027655.1 Graphiurus murinus
CTCTCCTCTCCTCTCCTCTCCTCTCCTCTCCTCTCCTCTCCTCTCCTCTCCTCCTCTCTCTCCCCTCCCCTCCCCTTCCCCCACCTCATTCAGACATAGGTTAGGTTAAGTTATGACTTAATCCTAGTTATTGGTTAAGTGTAAGGGCAGGAACAGAGAAGGGGAGAGAGTTGTTGTAGGGATAGGGCTGCATATCCTAAAGAGAGTGTATTTCATCTTGCAAGGAAGACACCTCAAGCAAAGGTAGGCTAGTCTGTAATAACAAGGGGAGGTTTATCACTCTGACAGTCTCAAAGGGTTCAGGAGAATCTGGGGATTCAAAGTGTGGAAGTGCTTCAGCCCAGATACCCACATTATAGGTTTCAGAATTCTACTTATTCTTAATCTGGGATCTGACTTTGGTATAGCAGACCTCCTGGGGCTGAGAGTTCCTTTGTCTAAGGAGCTCTGCTCCTCTTTAATTAAATACTGAGTCTTCAGATTTAGCTCTCCTCTGCCCATAGGAAACCATCTTTATGTTCGTGATTAATCACCCTCAAGCTTCCTTGCCCTTCTCCAGTGTATCAATGGCTCCCAGAGATATCCATCCCATCCTAAGTTTCCTAAAATTATTACTATAAAATTACTATTATTTCTCAAATTCTAAAACACCTGAGAACTATCTCAGGTAGTGTAGGTACCAGTGAATTTCTTTTAATGTCTATTTACTCCCAGTTCCATGTCATTGAAAAACTTAATAACTTCCTTTAATTAAATGCCTGGACCTAACAGTGTTCCCTCTACCCCCACTAAAAAGCTGTTATTGCTATCTCTCTCAGAGGTGATCCAGCATAATATATCCCGTTTTAGATTCTGCTTTCTAGAATCAATTCCAAAGGCCACAAATTAAGTTTTATAAGACCCTGATATCAAGGAATTTGTATGAATATTAATGAATATTGGGTAGAGGTTTCAGGGAAAACTGTGAGGTGTGAGAATATCTGGCAGAATGGAGGTTTGAGGTGTGATGCCGTTGAAACAGAAGACCCAGTTGATTCTATAGTGAGTTCTGAAGTTCAGCTGGCTCCTTACAGTTGCCCCAACTTGCGGTGTGGGAAGACAAGCCACAGATCCTCCAGAACTGACTGTGGGAAGACAGTACTTTGGATAAGACTGCTCTTTCAGCTTGAAGGAACTGAGCTGAGCTTCACAAGTCACCACCAACACTAGAAAAATGAGTGACTTGCTCTAGAGGAATGAAGGAAAAAAAATCTAGTCAATATAGCACATTGTAATTGAAAAAATTGATCAATTCTATTGGACAAAATAGAGCAATTGTGTGAAGAAGATCACAGTACCTGGACTGGGTGAGAAGATGCCACTTTAGTGTTATGAAGTTAGCAAGGCTGGAGGTAAATCATTCCATCTGTATGATTTGGAGGTAGCACAGCCAGGATTTGATGATTAATTAGATGTGGAGAGTGAGAAATTTCATTAAGGCTCTCTCTAAAGAAAAATACAAAACAGAAACTCAAAACAGTATTAACAGGATATATAGAAATATATAGAAAGAAATTTATTATGAAAGATTGGCTCATATTCTTACGGAGATTGAGAAATCCTATAATCTTCTGTCTTTAGAAACCTGAAGGTATAGTTCCAACCGAACCCTCAAAATTTGAGAATCAGGGGAGCCAGTGGTATAAATCTTAGTCTGAGTCTGAAGGACCAAGAACTAAGAGCACTGACCTATCAGCACAAGAGCAGATGGATGTCCCAGTTCAAGAAAAGAGAGGAAACCAGACACAGTGACATATGCCTGTAAATCATAGTGTCTGTGAGGCTGAGACAGGAGGATCACAGGCTCAAGGCCAACCTCAGCAACTTAGACCCTTAGTGACTTAGTGAGACACCATGTGAAAGTAAAATAGAGCCTAGGTGTACTCAGAGGTAAAATGCCCCTGGGTTCAATGCCTAGTTCCAAAAAAGAAAAAAGGATGAATTCATCCTTTTTGAACCTTTACATTCTATTCAAGTCCTCCATAGATTGCATGATATCCACCTACATTGATGAGATTGATGTTTTCTGTTTGTAGATTCGAATGCTAATCTCTTCCAGAAATCCCTTCACAGATATAACCCAAAATAATATTTTTACCTGCTATTTGGACATCCCCTAGCTCAGTCAAGTTGACATATAAAATTAACCATTTTGGAGATAAAGAGGAGGCAAGAATGGTGCCCGGATTTCTGATCTGAGCAACTGGGATGATGAAGTTTCCATTAATTAGGGTCAGATTTGGAGGGGCTAGGGGAGAATTGTGTTCAAATTTAGGTAGTTCCTGTGGAATTTTAAGTAGTTAGATATAAAAGTCCAGGCTGGAACATTTACATTTTGTAGTTTTTAGGATCTAGATAAAATCTAAAGCCATAAGACTGGATGAGATGAGGAATGCTGTGAGTATAGACAGATAAAAGTGGTCTAAAGTCTAAAGGGGTCTAAAGTGATAACCCATGTCACTTCAGTGTTAGGAGGTTAGCAAAATAGGAATAAGTCAGTGGAGTGGTTTCCTAAAAGCCATGGGGGAAAAATGTCAAATGCTATTGATGGGTCAAAGAAGAGGAAGACCGAGTAATTGGAAATCTTTATCAGAACCTAACTCAGATTGGTTCAACAGATGAATGGAGAAGGGACATTATTAATAGCAAGTTTCTTAACGGGTCCTTGTTTTACAGAGTTGAAGAATGAAGTCCAAAGACACCAGAAAAATGAAACTAAGACATTTATTTTAAAGGAGCAAGTGGAGAGGCAGATCACACCTAGGGGCCTTTTGGCACTGCCCAAGTTAGCCCAGATCATGCACTATCAATTAATTGCACACCGCCTTTCCCCAAAATGCCACTTGATCAACCAAAGAGAATCAAGCAGAAAGACAGACCACCTCTGGGGGCCTTTACAGACTCCGGAGTCCAGCGGGGCCTTCTGGCATTGCTTGAGGTATAGACTGGATCACACACAGTCAATTACATACCTTCTTTCCCCAAAGTACACTCGATCCACCAAAGAGAGGCAGGGTTAAGCTCCTATGCAGGAGAGGAGTCCTTGGGGGGTAGCCAATATTGGTGTTGAGCATAAGACTTTACATATGTTTGAAGCCACTATGTATAGACATTAACCAATGCAGAAATCCCCCAGTTTTCATTTTGTTTTTCTTGACTTAGTTAATCTGTCATCTATGGCCTTTAATTTCCCGAAGTCATGAGATTGTTTGTTTTGCCTGTTTGTTCCCTGATCTATATGTAGCAACAGACCATGAGTCTAAGGTTGGTGCACATTGATCTTCAGTTCCTGACACCTTGGCTCCACTCCTCCATATTTAATTGCTCGTGTTCAGGTCCAATGAACAACAGGAAACCACATTCCTTCTTGGGGTATGAGTCTGAATTTTGTTTTTCTTAACCCTGACCTCCTGGAAGTTCCATTCCCTCACTGCATACCCAATACCTAACTCCTTATTATGGCATTGCATATATTAAGAAATTTTACTGTCACAGGAGTGAGTAGAGCTGAATGTGGAGGGAGGAAGTGGAGTTAAAGTAGGGCAACATCACAAAACTTCATGCTAACAGTAATTGCATGACTAAGAGGAGTAACTTGATGATGGAGGGGGAGAAGTGCCTTCATGAGGTTCTTGATAAGGTCAAAGCAGATGGGGAACAGTGAAAAAATGGAGTATTATCCTTAATAGGAACACTATAAGAATAGAAAGAAAGAATGTATGCACATTCTAAAGGTGAGTTAAATGTGATAATGGGGACTCATGGAATTTTTCTTCTCATAGCTTCTATGAATTCAGTGAAGTAAAATCTGAAAAAAAGAACAAGGAGATAGCATTGGATTTCAGGAGAGAAGATATGAAATTGAAAGAAAGGAAAGAAGAAGAAAAGTAATATAATTGCTCTACAACATCAAAGTTCCCCCCTAGAAACTGCTATAAAGTTATTAGATCTGTAAATTTCTTCCAGCCACACCTGGGTATTCAGATATAAAATGAAGAAGGCATTAAGCATAGATAGAACTGTGTTGAACAAGAGTTAGAGTTTCCCTAGCAAGTTTAGGCAAGAGAAAGCTAAGTGGATTAACGTCTATTAAAGAAAAGTTTTCAAAATCATTGATCATGGGTAATTAAGAATGTTTGGAAGAGATTGTTTATAATGATTGACCGAACTGAAAATGCCTGGAAGTAAAGACATAACAGAATGATAGGAATGGTGATAGATCAATGGACTGTAGGTCTGGTGGGAGGAAAGGTTGAAGGATTTTTGAAAACCATGAACTTGAGGAAGTGATCTAAAAAGATGGGTGATGATGCGTAGACCACGTACCTACAGTGTGACTGCAGGGCTTAGTACTGAGATAAGGTAGGAGAAATGATCATCAGAGGAGATGGTTGGAGAGCGAGAGTCCTGCCAGAACTAAACACCCAAGTATTGAAAACACTTAGAGTCAAGGAAGGAGTCATAATGGAATAAGTCAGGAGTAAAAGCTAAATTTATCAAATATTGTGGAGATGCTCACAGTCCTTTGGATGATTTAAACAAGGCACCAAGGATGGTGTTGTGATCTAATTACCCTAATTTTAAAGCAGGGGAGAGAGAGATTTGGGGAACATGGAATAATCTGCAACTATTGATGAGGAACGAGGATGAATGTTTTGCATGTTCACCACTGAAGAGAACATGACTTGAGGGCCTCAGAGATCTGAGTTTCAGCAGCTACAGGAAGATGAAGTGAACTCTTGGAAGTTGTCGAGGATGAGGGGGACTTTGATGATGGCCAGGAACATGTAGAAAAGGACTATTGAAAGATGGTTCTACAGAACTCCATGGGACTAGATTGTCGAAAGGAAGCAATGTCCTGGGAACCCAGGGCTTCTGGTTGTGAGTGACCAAAAGAGTGAAAAAGTACCTGATAATATAAGTCTTAATGGTTTCTGGCCAATAGTGGAGGAGGTGAGTGGGAGGAGGAGTAAGAATTAGATTTTTGGACTTCTCTTCATCATCATGATGGAGGCTGGAGACCAAAAGAGGGATGGTCTTGACTACATAGTTAGTCATGTAACTACAACACCTTTGAAACACTTTATGGGAAAAATATCCTTTACTATAAAATAAATAATACCTTCCCATAAAATAAATTATGGAAGAATCACCGTTTTGGCATATAAATGAGCAGAAGCCAGTTACGGTGTTGTGCTGGGAGCAGTAATAGTAAGGAAATTTTGCCATCTCATCCCCAATTAATTAGTGGTGAAAATAGACCTACTTTGAATACATCAGAATTACCCCTGGCAGCTTCTTTCAAGACTTTTTTGACCATTTTAGCATCACTATTTCTGTGGACCACTCGTTATTTTAGGAATATCCTTCCTTTGGGGATCTCTCTCTCTCTCTCTCTCTCTCTCTCTCTCTCTCTCTCTCTCTCTCTCTCTCTCTTTCTCTCTCTCTCTCTCTCAGCTCTGAACTACCTTCCTTGTTCGAACATTCAAAATGTCTCTGTTCCTTAAATAAACTGTAGGTGTTCATCACATTGTCAGCAGGGTTTCCTCTCTGCTGTGTTTGATGGCTGGGATCTGAATCCTAAATGCCCTTAAGGGAGAGAATGGCTCTCTTTTCTTCAGGTCATCTTCTCCAATGTAAGTCCTAGAGACCCTTTCAAAACAAAAACATAACCAATGGTAGATGGTAGACAACCAAAACAAGCAACACTTAATGTCTTTTCTCACTTTGCAGCAAATATCTTTTCCTCAGCATAAGATCAAAGTTCATATGCAACTTTACTCTTCATCCTGGGCCTCTTTTTCTGTCACTTTTCTCTCTTTTTCTTCACTTTTTATGAAACATTTATTTAAAACAATTTTTTATTGGTGCATTGTAATCATACATCTTTGTTAGGTCCAACCTGGCAAAGGCATACATGTGCACATATCTCATTTAACCCTTCCCTAATTCCTGCCCCACTCCCTCACTCTCCCTCCTTCTCAAGTTCACATTTCTCTTTCTTGAAGGGTCATATTACTGTAGCCACATTCAACAATGCACCACTTGTGTTACGTGCTTGTGCCTCCTGAGCTTTCCTCACACTATTTCCTTTACATCAGTATTCTCTTCTCCACTGGTTTAAAGAAAACTCCTTACATGCAATCTCCATTAAGAGCATCCTGGACTTCCAAATTGTCCAATCATTCCTGTTCCCTTTTTTTACACTCTATTTAAACTTATACTATGAAAGTTTTCAGTCTAGTTTTTTGTTGTTGTTGTTACATTGTACTTATATCCATTTAAATTCTTCCTTTTATAAAGTAAGTGAAATGCCTGTCATTAGATGTGTGTGATTTTTGTTGTTGTTGTTGCTGAGTACTATATTAAACTATTAGTTTCTCAAAGGCAGTTTCTCATTCCCTCAGTATTTCATACTGTTTTATGCACAAGTGAGTATTCAAGAAGTATTTGTTGAATGAAAATGTGATACGGAGTGGGAGAAGAAGAGTTAATGGCTGTCAGCTCAATAAAGAGATGATAGTACAATGTTAGTTCTACTAGTATATATATTTTAACCTGTTTTAACTTTTTGGAATGAAGTAAAAATTTGTTGCATACAAAAGATTAATATAGGAGATTTCACACCTACAATATACAAGTGCTATATGAACCACGGGGTCTCTCTCTCTCTCTCTCTCTCTCTACTGGGGATTGAATTTAGGGGCATTCTAGTTCTGAGCTACACCTCCAGACCTTTTTTTGTTTTTATTTTGAAACAAGGTCTTGCTAAATTGCTGAGGCTCTTGCTAAGCTGCTGAGGCTGACCCTGAATCTGCAATCCTCCTGTTTCAGCCTCCAAAGTACTGGAATTACAGGCATTTGTCACCATGCCCAGCTTGTCATATTTCAATTTAAATGTATATTTGAGAAAAACTGAGGTTATTTTCCTCAGTCAACCTTTAAAAAAACTTAACAGACACAAAAGATAATAATGTTTTCCCAAGTGTACTATTACAAAATGTAGCCATTCTTCCTTTTATCAAACTTTTAATTTTGAAGAACGCTTAATGCTCCTTATTTCTTTTCGATTTTTAAGTCAATCACTCTCATGCTGAATATTTTTAAATGAACATGACACTTTGCATGGATCCCATAAATAAACAAAACGTGCACAGCTTTGTTTATGTTAGAAGCCTTCTGCTAAGTGTTGCTTCTATTTATTTACTTTTAAATTATGCCAGATTTTTGCAAATTTGAGTCAGTTTGGGGATCAACTTGAAATTTTAAAGACCGGCTATTTACTTTGCTTATGATACCTTGCAAATATGTTAAGGTAATAGTTTTAAGAGCCAGCAGAGACATAAGAGGAATTTTTTCAAAATGAGCTGAATTATGGAAATAGATCTACCATGCCTTAAGATTTTATCATTTCTCTTTCTTAATTTCCATTAACTTCTCCATTCTCTTTGCTTTCTCCTCACATCCAGAGTTTTTAGCCCTCACACTTTATAATTCATAAGATACACGTGTATATTCTTGATTTGTATAATATGACACAAAAGATCTGTGATAAAGAACAGGAGATGATGCGATTCAACCAAGTAGGTAAATCAAAACTTTCCCCAGAAAGACATGTTGTTATAAGTAAACTCTGGTTACAGACACTCTTAACTGAAATTATAATTTACTACTAATAAAGAGCTGACACCTATCAACCCACTTTCTCTTATATATAATCTGGCATGTTCATGAGATTTAAGGCTGGTTAGCTTTTTTTTTTTTTTTTTCAGTACTGGGGATTGAATTCAGGGGTGTTCTACCTCCGAGCTATAGCCCCACCCCTATTTTTTACTCTTTATTTTGAAACCAAGTCTCACTAAGTTGTGAAGTGCCTCACTAGGTAGCTGAGGCTGGCCGCGAATCTGGATCCTCTGGTCTCAGCCTCGGAATGCTGGGGTCAACACACCCAGCTAGTTAGCATTTTTAAGACAGTAGAAATCGAGTGGTGAGAGTTATATAAGGTAATGATTTTGACACTTATCTCACCCCCAATCATGCAGTTCTCCTGTCTTCTCCTTCCTCCTTCTCAGCTGAGCCACTGTTGGGCTCATGTATCTCCCACCCTCCACACTGCCAGGCTCTTCAGAGTGCCCCCATCTCTTGTTCCAGAGATACTCAATACTAATAAAACTACGTCAATCTCGTTTTCATTGAGAATGGTTTACATGCGAGCATGGCACCTAATTTAGGTCAATATGATCTCAGAGAAAGTCAGCAGTAGTGTGTCTAGTTTCTCACGATAAAGATGCAGACACATGAGAAAGATAGCCCTTTAGTTTCCCAGAATGCTTTTTATGCCTGGGTACAATACCTAGAAAGGCTACAGTTGTAACTGTGAGGGAAACTGGCTTGACGGGAGATTCAAGATGATGTGGTGACTAAGAAAGACATGGGGAAAATCTGCATCACTCATGTCATATGTAAGCCACAGCCGTCCCTTTTCCTGGGGCCTGTGGTATCTGGACTTCATCATCTAAGCCAGTTGAAGTGATTTTCCTCTTACATTGTATAAGTAATCAGTAGAATTGTATAAGTATCAGTAGAATTTGGAAAATCTTTCTATATATGAAGAAAAAAATGATCTTGTGTTTTGTATTATGAAATGATATCCACATATGATTTCTTTTATAAGTAGAGAGTAGGTAATAGAATATCTAGAGGTTAGTTTTCCTTGGACAGTCTTCAAATTTTGGACTCTTAAAATTTGGTAAAGAAAGGAGTGTAAATCAATTAGTATCGTCATTAGATAACAGAGGGTTTTTTTTTTTTCATTTTTTTCATTAAATATAAGGTAGTCAAGAATTCCAAGAATAGAATGTCTTTAAAAATATAAATACTCCAAAGAAAATGCCATCATATCATCATACATTTTTAAATGAGCTAAATTAGAAATAGATAAAAACAACCATGCTTTCAACTAGAGCTACCATTATACAATTTTAGCAGTTAACACAAAGAGACTGAGGTGTAAATAGTGGCCTTTCTTTCAAAGAGTAGTTGTTCCCAAAGAAGAAAATACATTATTATGACCATCCAATATACCTCACTGTTGGAGTCATTTTGTTAATTTTCAATCAAATCTATCTCTTGCATCAGCTTCAATGATTTAATACTATTGAAATTTGGTATGGGTAAAATGAGTCCACAATAAAAAAAGGAGTAAAGACAAAATTGAAAATGATTTTAATCTTAATTTATATATAGTCTAGCGGGATATAATTTCAAAGATAGAATGCTAAATTTTTAATACTAATTAAATGTGACCATGATGTTCACTGCTCTATTTAATTGAATTATAGTTGTGATCCTACCCTAGCCAATTCTGGCCCCCAGAATGCCTCTGTGGAAATCAGACCCACAAGAATATGGTTTGGCTGAATTCCAGATGCTACATGTCATGTGTCCAGACAGTGCTGTGCAGTCACCAGCTAGCACAAATGTACCCAGAAGCTTGAGATACAAATTGCAATCTTTAGGTGGACAGGTGTTAGATAAGAGAGAATATCAAGCATGTTGGCAAACTAGAGGCTCCATCACTGAAAGTAGCTCCAGCTATATTTCCAGGATGGAATGTAGACAGTGTTTTCAGACCTCCCAATTAAAAAAAAAAAAAAAAAAAAAGAACCTTAAGACTAGTTCAGTTTAACTCCATGGATCCAAGCAAAAGGTGTTTGAGAAGCAAATTCAAATTGTGGACCAGTAGCTTATGATTCTAACTTAAAGGTAGGGTGTAGTATCTACTTGCTCAGATACTACTGTTAAACCCAATGCTGTTCGATTAAGGGGTGTTGAGCCCTGGAGGTGATGGCACAATTGGAGAGAAGTGTGGCAGAGGCCATATTTCTTATCCATGGTAAATCTCAGGCAGTAAAGACCACAGATATGGATGTAAGAGAAAAATGCAATAAATATGATTTAACTCTGGGGAAAAAATGTGTAAAATTAAGTACTACGTGTGTGGGAAGAAGGAAATTGTGGTTTTCAGGTAGTTTGCCTTCTATGGTACTGTTCTTCTAAATAGCACTAACACTTTCCTAACATTAATTAAATCTCACAAACCCTGTGAGACAGGTAATTACTATAATTAAATTGATATTCCAGACTGGGAAAATGAGACTTAAAAAGCCCAAGGTCAGAATAAGAATGTATGGCCCAGTTTGGCAGATAAACTACAGATTCTTACATCAGGTAACTCCCCTGAAAGGGGCTCTTTCTCTCTCTCTTTTGCTCTATGTTTAGATTAGGAAGATATAATGATGGGATAAATGAATGTGAATACTGAGAACGTAAGCTGCAGGTTGATGAGGAAAGTGTGAAGACACTATAGAATAACATGTGAATGAGGGATCCATTTTCCATAAAAACATATATAATATGCAAACTCCATTTCAGTTATTGCATTTATTTTAGAATTTTCCATTTAAATTGCTGGTTTAGCTAAATGCATTAGTAAATCAAGAAATCAATGCACGTAAAGCATTCTCCATACAACAAAACAGCATATAAAAGACTGTCATTAGTTTGGAAAGAGAACACAACAGACAGACAGAAGGAACTCTTCTTGTTGCTATAACTACGGTGTAACAAAGGTCAGCACTGGCGGAAAGAAAAAACCTTCTTGGACTGAACGTTAACAACTCAGGGATATTATGTTGAATTCTTCCTCTCCATATAGAAAAATAGGATTTTTTTTTGAAAAAATGTAATTGAAGATAAACTAAAAAATGGAAACACTCAATTAAAAAACATAAGAAGTAGTTTTGATTTGAAATAAAATATTGAGACCAATATCCAGAAACTTGGACTTTTATAGATGAGGATATCCAGGTTAGTTAGAAACCCAAAATCTCAAATTCAAAAGGAAAGAAATCATTTTTTTAAGTGTTCACGAACATTTTGGTGAAAATTTTTTAAGTGTTCACGAACATTTTGGTGAAAATTGGATTTAAAATGAGAAATTCAAAAGTGGTGATTTTAGTTATCATCGCTTAAATAGGAAAGGGTTTAAAACATATCTAATTTCAAAGCTTTACAGAGCTTAAGAAGTATGACCTTTATATGTCTAATTTTGTATCTTTCAAAAGTAATTTTAGAAGCAACTCCTAATAAGAATTCTTGGAGTGTTTTTATTGTTTGTTTTTAATAGCTGGACAAGTCTTGTCTGGTAATTTGAATATTCAGAGACCTGTTTATAAAACAGCCAGTTTCTACATAGAAGCTTCATTTTAAACAAAAGGTCCAACTCTTCCCATGATGCTAAGGAGATATTAGTTACTTGAGTCATTGAGTTTGGAGTTTTGTCTGAGAATTAGGAGGTCTGGAAGAGGGGACTCTGCAACTTGATTTCCATTGTACCGTAAATCCTGTCAGAGAAAACTGTGCAGAAGGGAGGACTGAGAGGAGCTGAGCAGCAGTATTCTGGACAGCTGTCAGGGGAACCCGGCCCACTGTCACACTGACGCCTGTTGACAGAGCAGTGCTTTCTGGTGTTTTCTAGTCAGCTCATGGTTGCCGATTTCATCACAATATGTCTCTACTTTTTACTGCTTCACCATAATTTATCTTTCTGAAGAGATATACCCTCCTGAAAGCACACAGGGTAGCCTTATGTCTAAGTGTAATTTTCCTAGGAAAGAGCCCATGAAGGGCATCTTGATACAGGTAGGCAGAGAAAGAGAGGGACCTCAAAGGATAGCTTGTGGCTCTAATTGCAAGTTTGGATCCATTAGTGTCTACAAGCTACTTTCCGTGACTTAGTGTTCCATACTAAAATAAAACCATTATTTTCTTTATAAGTAAATACTTTGAAAAAAACTGAAATGTCATTTCTTGGGTCTCTAATAATCCAATAAACAAGGCATAGCAACTACATACCGTAAAGTGCAAAAAGGGCCATCTCTAATCAGAGCAAAGCTGAGTTCTTTTCCTGTAGAAGAATCATTCTTCTGGAGCCTTTCCTCTCTAGGCTCTGGTAGAAAATACATGGATTTCCATGTTTGAGGACAATTCCTATTATATGTGTTATGAGTATCAAGGTGATAATTTTATAGAAATGAGAATTTATATGACAAGAAATTCCATGACTAAGTCAGAATAGAGCTAGACCAGATTTGGTCTTATGAAGAAAAATTAATGGTAAGAATAGTCTGTCTAATGTCTAAAACTGTATGTAAAAATATGTGAATATGTAGTATTTGATTAGCTTGGTTGATTTGAATATAGTGCTAATGAGGCCAGGGTAATCGGTTTAACCCTGTGAACCCATTATTGTCATTAGCCTCAATTGTCACAGTTTTTATCCTTAACAGTGGCCAGCCATTGCACAAATGCATTCTGTTAGTCATCAGAAAGACAAGGTAAGAGAGCAAAGACGGCTGGGAAACTAGCTTGAAGCCCGTGGTGACCTATTGTATTGCAGGTTAAAAGTACCAACTTAGTATGTGAAAGTCAGCGTTATGATAATGATATATGGACATTTAATTAGAAGTGAGAGAAAGTAACAGGTCTGCAGAATATTGATTTTAAGAACTAGGTCCATCCAATTTCAGTTGTGAATCACCAAGAAAACCCCTAAAAAATCCTTAAAATGTCCAAGTAAGGCATTCAAAACATTATTTCTTTATGACATAACAATTTATTACATATAAAAAGTCTTTTTATGTGAATAACCATATGTAATCTTAGACCATAGTTCTTTATTAATTAAATTTTGCTCCTCTAGTCATGATAAAGTGAACCATGTTTTCTGAGAGAAATGGATCTGCTTGGAGGGAGTAATAGAAGATGAGGTTCAAAGATGGGGTCAGTTGGAGAAGGGCTTTGAACACCATTACATGAATTCTGCATTTTGATCCTATAGAAATTGAACAGCTGACTTCCACACATTATATATATACATATATACCTCTTTGATTCAGTGTGCATGACATACAGTATTAGAAACCTCTCATGTGGCTGAGATTATTTCTGAGGTGGGACTCAGAGCTAAGACCCAATCCCTGAAATCAAGAATCTCAAACTCTGGTAGAGAAGTAAAATAAATAAAAATACCAGAAAGCCATTCTAAATAAGAGTTAAATAAATTATTTTATTAGTTTTCTTGGTATATTCCTTCTATGAAGAGTGTGATTGTTTTGTTACTATTTACAATGGTAAGCTGCAGAGGAAAGAGGTAGACCTCAGAGATCATGAACATGAATTGGGATCTGAGTTCTAGGATGTTGGATGAGACAGATCTATATACCTTTCCTGGCCTGGATGTTGAATATATTTTGTGACTAATAGGGAATACCCTCTTGGTGGGACATGAGGGCTAAACTTGAACTCTGGATTTGAAAGTACCAACAGACAAGCCAATAGTACTAGGATTTACCTATAAGTCATTAGTCATTTTATTTTAGATATGTGACATTTCCTCTGGCTAAAGTACTTCTGCCTTTTTTAAAACTTTTATTTTGCAACTTGGGATTGAATTTAGCAGTGTTCTACTTCTGAGCTTCTGAGCTATACCACCAACCTTTTTTATTTTTAAACAGGGACTTGCTAAGTTACCACTCTGGCCTCGAACCTGGGATGATCCTGTCTCAGCCTCCCAAGTAAAAGGATACTTTATTCTTTATTTTTTACTAATTATTCTAATCTTGGCTTGGCTGTCCTACGGTATTTAAGAAAGCATAATTTGTTCATAGTTGCCAAACTTTTCCCAAAGTAATTAAGATACTTTCCATGGTAATCTCTAAGGATGGTAATCAGCCAGAAAGCTCCCAGGGGAAGAGGAATCTCAAGGTCAGATTCAGGGTGTGTGGCCTACTTCATCTCTCTGGCAGGTTATTCTTCTAGCACTACTCTGGTGGGAGACTGCCAGCTGTCCACAAAAATTGTTTCTGTGCTCCACAGTAATAGAGTTGCATCTAGTAAGTGGCTGCCCAGCTAGGTGTGGCATATGACTAATTCTTGACAAGTACCTGAGAGCTACAGGGTTGTGTTATACTTCAAGACCACAGTCTAGCAATCAGGCCTCCTCCATACCCTTCTGCCAGCTCCATGGAGTTGATGGCAAAGCCCCAAGACAGAAGGAAATCAGATCTTTGAATCGCTTACAGAGTTGAGCAGCCCTCTTACTTGAAATTCCTACCCTGGACTGTTATATGAACAAACAATATACTTCTGAGGTTTTGACACTGAGACATTTTGGGCTCTATTTGTTACAATAGAATCAGCTACCTTTTTAGGGATTTGGGGCTTAGGATGCTGATATTGATCATGATCATGATGGGTGTCAGCAATACTTACACATATTTTGTAGCACAACACAGCATTTATGCAGAGTAAGGGGTACTTTTTCAAGTGATACTGAAGTTGAGATTTTATTTTCTCATCAAGATATTTACAAAGTCCCTACATTCCTACTTCAGATCCCTAAACACATACAGCAAAATAAAGGCACGAACCAGTTCCAAACAGTTGGATGCTGCAGCAGGCATCGTGCAGAGGAACCATACCTTAGGTGTTAGTACTTCATAGAGGTATGGAGCCTGAGTGATAGTTCACAGAGAACTCAGTGTTCTCAGCAGTTATCAGAACCTGGCCAGGTCATCTTAGAGAAGACAACATAGACTGGTGTGAGACATGTGAACACGCAAGTGTCTAAAGTAATATAAAAATAATAAAATATGGGAAATAGACTGGAAAAGAGATATTTTCCTTTATCACAGTTGGCTAAGAATACAATAAATTCTCCAGTGGAAAAGCAATGGAAAGTATATCAGAGCCATGAGATACACTGTTTACAGCTTGTTCTTTATGTCCAGTTAATGTCATACTAATGAGGAGCCTATGATCATAATTAAATCTAAGGTTCTAGTATCCAGGAGCATCTATTGATTAATTAATTATTGATCATGAAGCTAGGGTAGAGGTTTTGAGACTAAGGTTCAGGAGAGAGAGAGAGGATTGGGTACAAAATTCAACTTCGTTGCATACTAACTTCATGAGCTAATCTAGGCTGCTAAATTTTCCTTGACCTCAATTTCCGGACTTTGAAAATGGAAGTAAGAGCTGCCTTACAAGGTTCTTGTAAGAACAAAATAAAATATCTGCAAATTACTCAATACAGCATCTGGGTCATCAACAATAGCCATATTATTAAGAATGTTCTGTAGTTTTCTTTTACCAGTAAAAAAATTAAATTCTTTGGAATTTGCAGCTTATTTGCTCTCATTTCCTTAAGATTTTGTTTTGAAAGTGAGTTTGAAGAGTACCAAAAAGGAAAGCATGAGAAAAGGAATTTCCAAGAAGGAAAATTTCCAGAAAGGAAAATTTGTCATGAAAGCATGATGCCTTCATCTGGTTAAAGAAACACTGGTTATTTATACGCTTCAAAACCTCTAACACTAGACTAATATTTTAAATATTTGAAAAGATGTTTAAGAATCTATCATCTTTCTTGAATGAATTCACTAAGAAGTGACTACAATTTGCACTAATAGATTTCCTATGATACTCAGCCCCCAAAATCAAGTGGAAAATTCTCTTCCTTGCTTGTACAAGGCTTTAGTACCAGTATAAAATATCTTATTGTTAACCATCCAGTTACTTTTGTCTATAAAGGGCAAAAACAAACAAACAAACAAAAAACCCAAAAAACAAAAACATTCTTTTTAAAATGACAAAACTCATTGATATTAATCAATGAGTCACAAAACACATCTGTCCCCTATGTCAGGGGACAGATGCCCACTCTTAAGCACCTTAATTTATGCACACCAAATTCTTACTATCTTAAGAATAATCAATCCCCCATAGGTGATGGAGTCTTGATATGGTCAAGGTTGATCTTTCTTTTTCTTTCTTTTCGTTCTTTCTTTCTTTCTTTTTTTTTTTTTTTTTTTTTTTGTGGTACTAGGGATTGAATCCAGAGGGATTCTACCTTCGAGTTATACCCCCAGCCCAATTTTTATTTCTTATTTGGAAACATGGTCTCCTTAGGTTGTTGCGAGTCTCATTACTTGCTGAGGCTGTCCTCGAACCTGCCATCCTCCTGTCTCAGCCTCCCAAGTACAGGGATTACAGGCATGGGCCACCATGCCAGGCACCAATGATCTTTATAATTCATATATGAAATGTTTTAAAATATCTTTCAGCATTTTGTTCTTATAGAAGAAAGACCATTATGGTATTTTTCTTTCTTCTCTGAAACTAAACTATCAACTCTAGAATAGTTTTGTTTCATTTTTGCGGTACTGGGGATTGAACCGAGAGGCATTCTACCTTGGAGGTACACCCCCAGCCCTATATTATTTTTTATTTGAAAATAGGGTTTCACTAAGTTGCTGAGGGTCTCACCAAGTTGTTGAGGCTGGCTGAGAACTTGTGATCTTCCTATCTCAGCCTCCCAAGTCCTGAGATTACAGGTGTGCATCACCACCATCAGCTTAAAATAGTTTTAATACAAAACATTGCCGGGTGTGGTGGCACACGCTTGTAATCTCTGTACTTTGGAGGCTGAGGCAGGAGGATCGCTGGTTCGAGGACAGCCTCAGCAGGTAGTGAGACTCACAACAACCTAGGAAGACTGTTTCCAAATAAGAAGTAAAAATTGGGCTGGGGGTGTATCTCGAGGGTACAATTCCTCTGGGTTCAATCCCCAGTACCACACACACACACACACACACACACACACACACACACAATACAAAACATTATTCTGCTTTACAACCGACTTAATCTGGTTTTTTTTCTTTCCTGCTCTTACTTACCATTTGCCACTATGTTTTTTTAGAAAATGTTTTAAAGGATTCACAATCGCATATTATATTTCATAACTGTTATTACTAATAGCAAGATAGCATGTACCTAGAAATTTCTCATTTTCTTTGAGGCAGCAGTGAAGAGGTTAATTCATAGCTGCATTTAAGAGTGAGTTTTATTTATATATGACCTGTGGTAAAAAGATTTATTTTTCAATTATTAAATTATTTTCCCAAGTGACAAGAAGTGAAGTGTTAATCACATACTGGTATAAAATAGATTAATTTCGATATAAAAGTACTTTTTGTTTAAAGTTTGAAGTTAAAAAATAGGGCAGTGAGTAAAAAAAAAAAAATCTGATTTAATCCTTGGAACTACCAGATGGAACAGTAAAAGAGGGGTAGGAGGAGAAGGGAAGAGAGAGAAGGAAGAGGATGAGGAGGAACAAGAAAAGGAGAAGGAAAAAAAAAAAAAAAGGAGAGAAGAGACAGACGGATTTCGAGATCCCTCAACATCACATCACCAGTTTTTACATTCTGGCATAATCATATTTCAGACGTCGGAACCACCAGACCATCGATCTGTTTTCCCTTACTTTAGGATCCCAATGATAATCTTTTTTTTTTTCCCAATCTTCCTGGGAACACCAGGAAAATTATTTAAAAACAGGCGGTCGGGTGCGAACTAAGAGCATTCTTCAAACAAACACGACCTTTTCTCTGTTTCTTGTGCTGCTCTTCTCGGCCCAGCCAGAAAACCCAGACAAGTTTATTTACACACACACACACACACACACACACACACACACACACACACACACACACCCCACTCGCAGAGAGGGAGAAGGGAGAGAGTGGCGGAAACGCCCTCTTTCCATCCCTTCCAAACAATTATCTCCGAGAGCAAAAGAAAATAATCAACAGCGCAGTGTGTCGGGCGGCGGAGCCGGAGAGCCGGCGCGGGAGGGAGGAGGCGCGCGGCGGGCGAGCCAGCCGGGAAACGTGGCTCCGCCGCCGAGCAGAGGATTTGTGAAAAGGAGCGCTGGCCCGCGTGCGCCTCTTGTTCCCCGTGTAATTTGCAGCCAATCATCGGTAGGTGTCCACGTCCCTGCGTCCTCCTCACCTCGGCGCCGAGCGCCCCCGCCCCCGCCCCCAGCTCCACACCTCCTCCCTCGCCTTTCTCTGCGCTCCCCTCCCCCACACCCGCACACACGCACACACACAAACAGAGAGCGAGGGGGAGGGTGAGAAAGAGAGGGAGAGCGAGGAGAGAGTCCCCGGCTCCCTCCCTCCTCCCTCGCACACAGCGACTGGAGACGGACGGAGAGCAACGCGCTGGGAGAGGAGAGACCACCGACAACAGCCCCGCGCTAGCTCGCTCGCTCGCTCGCTCTCACACAGACACTCACACTCGGCTCTTTCCTCCCCCCACCTCCTCCTCCTTCCACCCCCGCCACTAACACCATCTCCTCCTCCTTCTCTCTGCAACAAGAAAAAAAAAGCCATTTACAGGTATTTTTTTTTGATCCGCATATTTATTTACCCCCCTCCCCAACAGTTTGTTTACAAGTATTAAAGTTGTAATTGGGAGCTGCCAAGACACATCTGGATTTGTGTTTCTTTGTGTTAGGGGGTGATGTGCAACTAATTAAAGGCAGACTGGCAGCGTCTGCAAATTCTAAGGCTCCCCAAATAAAAAGAGACTGGTAAGTGATTGTTCTTTCTCTTTCTCTGGCTTTTTTTTTTTTTTTTTTTTTCCTTCTCTTAAATGTTTGCTGTCCGTGGGGATTGTATAAAAGTAGATTATTAATGCTGGACTCCAGCCGTAAAAAAACCGTGGCTGTATTAATTTATTAATTAATCTGCACCCGCCCCTCCTCCTGAATGTTAAATATGACCTTTGATCTCTGTGTCTCTGGTAGACCAGACATACAATCTTAGACGTGTACAGTCACATTGTTTAAAGGCAAAAAGGGATCATGAAGTATGTATGTCTAATTTAGCTTTGGTACAGAACTATAGTTATTTGTGTGTGTTTTATTTTGTTTTTAAATAAAATGCAAACAATAGCTGGGCTTAGGTACCTTTTTTTCTTTCTTTCTTTCTTTTTTCCATGCTCCAGAGAGGCATTGATTAAACAATAATGACCTGGATACTGGGCACAATCATTTTCTCCAGTTTCTGGTGGTATTAAACCTTGAGGTGGGAAGTGGGGGAGGTGGTGGCAATTAGAAAAGCAAGGAGAGCTTCTGTTTGGAAACATCACTTTGAGCCTGAAAAAAGGACATTAAATTATTTCTTTATTTGGAACAAGGTCAAAGAACTAATATGTTGGAAATTTTCCCTCCCCTCAGTGTGATGATATCTATTGCATGGTTGGCATAACTAGTTTTTTTTTTTTTTTTTTTTTTTTTTTCTGAGTAGCAGTTATTATGGTCTTGCAGTTACAATGTGATTCGCAGAAACTGGAGCTATCTGCATATTCTTGCTGTGTCTTCCCCCCACCCCCTTCCAAGCATCAAGAATATTTAGCCAGGAGCATTTTGGGGGCACCCTTTGTATTGCCATCAGACCTCAGAAGGGAGCAGTTTTCCCTAATGTGAAACCACAGAGGTGGTTCCTGAGTGATTAGGGACTTGCTGTGATTGAAAGATGCCTGCTAGCTCCTAATCCAGCCTGGGGTGAGGTTCCTTATCTTGATTTACTTTGCCTAATAGGGATTTGTTTACATAAACCCCTCTTTTTTAGGGTGCCTCATCAGTGGGTCTTGAAGTTTTTGCACTTGGAGTTTGGGCAGAAATGGTTCATTAATCTAATTATAAGCATAATTACTATAATTGATATCTATTTTAAACTCTGAATATTTGAGACTGAGACTACTGGGCCCCCATGTAGAATTCTCTGAACTTTACATTCTAGACCAATCTGTGGGCTTCAAAAGATGTCACAAAAAGATATTCTGGCAAAAAAAAAAAAAAAAATCTGGAAACAAAGAAACTGGTTTTTAGGCGAATATACACTTTATATCTTTGCTTTACTTCTTAAAAGGCTGTGATGTACTTCTCCTTCTTATCATAAACAACTAAAATACCTTTTCCTAAAGCATAATAATGGCCTGTAAGCAGAGAGATGAATGCAAATACCCAGTTAACATTAAACTTTTCTCTGAAAAAGAGCAATATAAAAAAATCATTTAAATGGTTATTTCTTTGGATAAACAACGCCTTAAAGGATTTCCCCCTTTACTCAATGTAAAAACCAATGACTGTAAGAGAACCTTAAAAGTCCCATGCTTTCCTCTTGTCTTGGGAAGAGACAGCAATCTCCATTAGGAAATGACTGGGAATATTCTTACAGGGCTGCAGACACTTGGTTAAAAGCCTGTGACATTGCTTGTATTTTTTTTTTTTTTTATTTTTATCTAGTCAATCTTTCTTTTCTTCCTTTCTTTTAAACAAGTAAAACACCACCCTCTTACCCACCCCCCCCCACCCCCAAGCCCCACCACCAAATGGCTTGTACAATTGAGACCTGTCCTTGGTCCATTGAATTAAGACCCTAACAGAGCCAGCTGTGCTGGGATTCAAACTAATGACCGCAGACACAGAAGGACACTGTGGCAGCTGGTAGTCCTTTTTTCCCTGCCTCTTTAGTTCAGATTGTATGTGGGCAGTCTCTCAGCTCTCAGTTGTATTGTGTTTGCTTACAGTTTATACTCGGATGTATTGTAGACTTTCTCAGTACTTCATTTGCTAATTTCCTGTTCATCTCCCTCATAGGGCCTTTGCTGTTTTCTACTTTACAGCATTTGCATGCCCAGACAGCGCTTGTTCACACATTTCATAATGTTTAAATGCCCTCTGCTTATAGGTAGTATCGCCCTCCCACCCTGATTTGCATGTCTTTAGCACTCCAATTGCCCTTTTCCCTCGGCATTTGTCACCCCCGTCTTCCCACTTTCCCTGGGTATCCTGGCTATTAATACATTTTCTCAGGAGGGTAACTAGAATAGGGGGGAGGAGCTGTGGTTTTCTGTGGGAGGGAGGGAGCCGGGTTGGCAGTGTTGGGGGGGGATGGAAATGGGGGGGGGTCACGTCTCGATGATTGTTATGCAAACGACCTGACCGAAGAATGTGGGAGCTTTCGGTGTCTGCGGTGGGGTAGCAAGGGAGGCTGTTTATTTATTTTTAATCTTCTTCCTCGTGCAGCTCGTTGGAATGACTTTCTTTATTTTAGTTGTAACAGTTGGAGGATAATGCAAAGGAAGACGCTGCCTGGGAATTCACCGTCTGTGGAAATGCGCCCCAGAGAGGAATAAAGCAGCCCTCACCTTGCTCTCCCCACCCGGACCCACTTTCCCCTCCCGCCTCGGCCCCCACCCCGACACCACCATCACCCCCTTCCCTCCCCCCCACCTCTCCCCCTTTCCCACCCAGGGGTCGGACCAGCCGGTCCCCACTTCCACCCTGCACCCCTTCTTCCCCCCTTGCACCATGAACACCAATGTCTGCGTGGAGCCCGGGCCGAGCCCGGAGGCCCCGGGCTTGCCCAAGGAGAGCCACCTGCCCGAGGGGGCCCTGAACAGCCTTGTGGATTACAACTCGGAGATGGAGCGCTACCGCTCCTTCGCCACCTCCTTCTACAAGACCAACGGGGGCGCCTTCCCGCAGGCGGCCAAGATCGCGCGCATCACCACCCCCATCTTCCCCAGCAGCGCCGCCGCCGCCGCGGCCGCCGCGCGCATCGGCATGTCCCCCTGGAACTGCGACAACGCGGCCACCGCCGCCGCCGCCACCGCCATGCTCTGGGGCAGCGGCGGGGGCGGGGGCGGCGGAGGGGGCGGCGGCGGCGGCGGAGGGGGCGGCGGCGGGGGCGGCGGGGGCGGCAGGAAATCCTCCTCCGCCGCCGCCTCCTCCTCCGCCTCCTCCTCGGCGATCCTCCCCGCCGGCGGTGGCGGCGGCGGTGGTGGCGGCGGCGGCGGCGGCGGCGGCAGCAGGACCAGCATGCACCACCGAAACGACTCCCAGAGGCTGGGGAAAGCTGGCTGCCCGCCAGAGCCGTCGTTGCAAATGGCAAATACTAATTTCCTCTCCACCTTATCCCCTGAGCACTGCAGACCTTTGGCGGGGGAATGCATGAACAAGCTCAAATGCGGCGCTGCTGAAGCAGAGATAATGAATCTCCCCGAGCGCGTGGGGACTTTTTCCGCTATCCCGGCTTTAGGGGGCATCTCATTACCTCCAGGGGTCATCGTCATGACAGCCCTTCACTCCCCCGCAGCAGCCTCAGCAGCCGTCACAGACAGTGCGTTTCAAATTGCCAATCTGGCAGACTGCCCGCAGAATCATTCCTCCTCCTCCTCGTCCTCCTCAGGGGGAGCTGGAGGAGCCAACCCGGCCAAGAAGAAGAGGAAAAGGTGTGGGGTCTGCGTGCCCTGCAAGAGGCTCATCAACTGTGGCGTCTGCAGCAGTTGCAGGAACCGCAAAACAGGACACCAGATCTGCAAATTTAGAAAATGTGAAGAGCTAAAGAAAAAACCTGGCACTTCGCTAGAGGTCAGAGGAGATGATTTCTTGTTTCCCAGTCTTCCCCCTTCCCTCCTCTCTCCCCTCTCCTCTCCCCTGCAGGGCTTCCTGTCTGGCTTCAAGATGCAGTATCCCTTTTCTGAAGCTTCATTCAGGTTGTGAGAGTTGTAGGTGGTTTGCAGAGGGCACGGCCTTCCCACCACCCTACCCACCCGCAGCCGCACTTCACGAGTTACCACCCTCCTGCTGGACAGGGCGCCCCTCCTTTTTATCTCGGGGGTGGGGCACAATTGGTCTGAAGAATCTGAGGTTTCACATTCAGTGTGGTCATTATTTTCTCTTGCTGGTTTAAACTGCTCCCCTCTTCCTTTTTAAAAGAAAAAGCATCTCTGAATGGGACACATCACATCCTATATATTTATTGGTTAAGAGAGACACTATGGCCCAGTTATAACAGTGAGGACACAATTTGTGGCACACAAGCCTATGTTTTACATTATATGTGTGTGTATGTATAAGCACACGTACATGTATATGTTCTCTGAAGCCAAATTACCTGGATTCAAAGGGATTTTTTTTCCACCCTCTTGTAGTTTTTCTCTGCAACACAACAGAATATTTCTGTCTCCTATTTTATTTTTTTGTCTATCTGGTATTTTTAAAGAAAGAAAAAGTAATATAGAAAGCTGAGGACCAGCAGCAATTTTTAAGGAGATGGGACTTAGAATAAAAGGATAAAATTGGTTAGTTTGGGGGCAGGTAATGGGAATTTTATTATTTTTAATTATTTTACATAGTTGCAGAAATGAATGATTCCTACAACTCAGGTTACAGAAGAAACAACATAACAACAAGAAATATTTGAGCTCTGCATTTGACCAAGTAACCATCCTGTGGTTACAAAATTGCCCTATACACCAAACACAGTTTTGGTTGATATCTTATATGGTCAATGGTAGTTGCTATTATCTATGTGTCTTTAAACAGACCTTGTACCTATGATCACTAAAGTAATTGTTAAATTAGGCTTTTAATTATATTAAGTGAAGAGATCGATGTGTTTGATGAAAATTGCACATGGTATCCTGAGCAAAACAAAAACCTAAAATGGAAAACTATAGGGAAATGGTTTGGGTGGTATATTAAAAAGTGTGGACAAGTAATTGTAGTCATTCACTTGACAAAATGTAAAGAGGAAAAGGGTAGATCTCAAGTAAAAAAAGAATGTAGGTGGTGGATTTAGTATTTGGAAACATTCTGTGGACTGGATTGTAGGGTGAGAGTGGCTTTCACAAGTTCCCATAAAGGGTACTTATACTTTCTGTTAAAATTGTGAGTACTGCTTGGAGAAGTTTTCTCTATGAATAACTGCAAAGTAATTTTCAAAAGGATAAAGATAAGTGTTGAAGATCTTTGTTGTTGGTCTAAATTTAAAGAAGATATAAACTCTTTTTTCCCCCTTTGAGTATATAAATCAAAGCAGATAGCATTTGGGGATTCTAAAAAATATCAGTATTTATATGGATATCATTATTGATTATGATCGGTTTCATTAAAATACTGCATTTTTCTCCTTAAAAGAGAAATTGTGTCTGTTTTGGAAGTTTAACTTTACTGCAAGGTGGTTTATTACAGTTTATTTGTCAATTCTGTTTAAGTAAAGATAATAGTAACTATAGTACAGGCTCATGATTTTCTTGTGTGACAAGGATTAACTTCTGAATTGTCTTTCCTGGATTAATTTATTATAACTTCTCTAGGTCTAGAAGGCCATGAGAGATTAACATTCAGTTCATACTTAAGTTTTCTATCAACTTCTAATTGATAAAGACTATATGGCTTATATTTCTCTCTTGAAATATATGTAAAACTGTCTATTTGTTGTTGCTATTGAACCTTATCTTTAGCTAGACTCGTGCATCCAAATTTAAGGTATGTGGTGGATAGAACCACTGAATAATTCGGATTTATGTAGTAAGTCACCACTCTGGAGGATGTTGTATGACAGGTTTTCAGCACAAGTTTTTATGCTGATGTGTTTGTCTAAACAGGTTTTATATATTAACTTGTTTTCTTTTGGTAGTTTTTCCACTAGCTTGTTGTAATATTTAAATTTCTTAGTCATCTTTTTGGGATTCACCATAGATTGACCTTTTTTCTCCTTTTTGAAAAGTCTCCTGCACAAAAGTTCTGTTGATCTTCAAAAGATGGGGCATGGGCAGGAGAGGAAGTCAGTCTCTCCCCTTGTGGAATGCTGAAGATGTTCTCCTAACTGAAAATTCTTTCCTAGTAGAGCATGGTCTGTGGCTCAGCTCAGGGCTAAGATGATTAGTGAAATACAACTTGGCAGAAAGAAACTCTTTCAACATTTCTAAGATTCTATCTAGGTCATTAAAGAGGCACTGGCAGCATGTCTGCCTTAAACCCATGTGGAACCACAAGTTACAGTTTAAGAATCCAGTTGGATGCATTTCAGAATGGCAGATTTTACATGACTGCGCCAACCTAGAGCAGTGACTTGGGGCCAGGGAAAAGTCCCTCTGGCCTGGCTTCCTTTTCTAATTGGGTTCATTCTCCGAGGAGTCCCTTTGGAATTTGGATGGACTGCTCTTTGAGGCTAGTGATTTGGGGACACAGTGTGATTATTATTTGTAGATTTGAGGTATACACTCAATAGCTAATATTTATTGGCTTTAAATTAAGGACAACAGTGAACATCCGGGTCATGATTGGAACTTTTAGACTCAGTTATCACTTCAAACCTCATGTGCCATTGCTTTTGACTTGCTTTCATCTCTAAGACTGGAAGCATGATCAGATATTTTCAGGGCAAGTAAACTGAGATGAAGACATACTTATGTGAATGTGTTGGGATGCTTGCACACATTTTATTAAAGTGCCCTCTTTAACATTCCTTCTTAAACTATCCAATTCTATACTACTACAATTTTAAGAGCATCTTTTAATGCCCTAGAAATATGTTAATAAAATCACCCCTTTATAACACTCAGTATGATATTGTATATATAACATTTAGTTTTTATGTTATTGCACACTGTATATTTGTACATGTCACTGTCTGTTTAGTAAATTACTGTATTAAAAATAGTAACTTATTGTTGAAAGCAGTTGTTACACATATTCCCAATGTGACAAAATTTATTTAAAACACTTATGCCCTCAATGATCAATGTTAAGTTCATAGGCCTTTAAGAAACATGAGGTCATACAGGATGATGTCTTTGATAGTAAGTTACATAATAAGCCCCTGTGTCTTGCAGCGTATTTACATTCACACTTTCCTTTCTGATAATGAAGATAGAACTTTTTAAAATATCCCAAACTGATACTGCTCAAGGGATGAAGTTGTCCCATGGGCAACCCAAGCCTCTTAGTCCCTGAACATTGTTCAGGTGACATGATTGATCTCAGTGGGACAGCATTAGAGACCACACAGATCTGGTTTCTCTCCCATTAGTTGATTTATGGAATTACATTAGTAAGTGGTGCCTCAGGAGGTTTCCCTGCCCCCACTCCTGGCTCTCTTGGCTGCAAGTTACACACTGCCAGTGCTTTATAAGGAAGATGTTGAGGAACTGGAAAATCAGGAAAAAGGATAGTCCTGTTTTGTTCTGTTCATTTTTTTTTTTTTTTACATAGTCTTTCTTTTAAAAATTTATAAGATGAATGTACAGGAGGGCAATAATATTTCCATGAGTTACACTGATCTAAGGGGTTTGGTGAAAAACATCCAGATACTATCCCAAACTCAATAACTTTGTGGTGTGTGTATGTGTGTGTGTATGTATGTCATACTGGGGATTGAACCAGAAGCATGCTACCTCTGAGCTTCACTTTCAGCCCTTATGGTCTTGATAGTTTGCTGAGAGTCTCACTAAGTTGTTGAGACTGGTCTTGAACCTGTGATCCTCCTCTCTCAGCCTCCCAAGTATTGATGGTATTAGTATGCCATGAATGGCTCCCAAACTCAGCAACTTGTTTCAGAATTTTTTTTTGAGGGGACAGGAGAAGATTTATTTCATGTATATGCTAAATTCTAAGAGCCCCAACCACACACATGGCAAATTCTGGACCAAGCATCCTATGCACTTTGTGCAGGAAGGTGGCACCTGCCTCTTGAACAACTTCACCTGTAGACCACAGATAAAATAGGTGTGACACACAAATTCAGAGCCTGTATAGTTAGTAAAATCAGTTGATAATTAAATATGTCATAAGTTTTTGAAGTTTAGTGACTTAAAAATTATGCATACATTATGAATGTTCCATGTCTTAAATTGAAACATTCTCCAGTGTGTCATTTTATATCATAATTAAAAGTGGGTTTTCAATTTTCTGCTTCAAAAACTTAAAACATGCTAGTAGGAAATACGATTTTTTGTTTTAATACAAAAATGCAAATATATAATTGGCTATAAAAGGCAAAGAAATTTTTCAATAAAATTCAAACAAAATGATAGTATATTAAACATTGTAATATAACATAGAAATAATGTAGCAAAAAGATCCTATAAGTGGTAAGAGAAAAGTTCAGAAAGATTCAGATTTGAAGAAAGCCACAAAACAGAATAACAAATTGTGACTAAGGCCTGGAACTCTAATACAAGTCCAGGGAATTTCTCTTTCCATCACTAGATTTAATCCAATACAATCCAAGTTGTATTTATGTACATGAAATATCATGTACATGCTAAATACATACAATTTAATATATTTAAAATAGAAATAGTTTTTAAAGAAGCATACATTTGTAATAATCCCTAAATGATACCAAAAATCTCACCCATCCAAACACGTAAAATCTAAGCAATCTTTTAGATGATGATTAGGAATAGTAAAATAAAGCATCAAAATTCACTTGTAACTTATACTATGGAAAGATTTGTTTGAAATAGAACCAAAAAATAGAAGCAAGTAATCAGAAGGCCAATAAGAAATTAAATAACATTAAACTTTAAACTTAAAATTTATCTGTTTTAGATTAAAAAAATATATTTGGATAAGAAGAGAAAGTATAACTAGTGATGAAGGTGATAAAAATTACTTGATTTTAAAAATTTTTCATGGATAAATTACTGAAATATTGCAGCAGATTTTGAATAGTCTTATCCATCTATTTTATGGATTAATAGTTCAGTTTTGCACAATCAGATTTATAGATTGATAGAAAAAAGTGTAATAAAATAGTTCATAAGTCAAATAATTTTAAAAATGTGTAGAAAAGATGGTCATTTCATCCATATTTTCTTTATTTGAAACATTGTCTACCAGGTTGGGAACTGAAGATATGTTGGGATGACCGTGGAAACACTTTTGGATGACTTTTTGGATACAAAGTTTAAAACTCAACTATGAGTATATATTACACGTAGATTTAAGATGTGATTTTAAGAAGTCTAAAGTACTTGATGTTCTTAGAATTTATTACTCAACCTCAACTGGTCAGATTGTCTGAATTGTCTGAATGTAATTTTTAGTCACTTACTAGAATGTCAGATGATCTTGGCTGAGGAGAGACAACGCTTTAGGAAAAATCAATTTTTATAAAAACTTGTTTGCAAGAAAGTAATTTTTATGTAATCTGTAAATTTTGACAATTTTGTGCATGCATAGTTTTTTTTTTCCCTTCACTTGTTCCTTAGTGCTTCTGCCTACTTTTAATGTGGTTTTTTTTTTTTTTTTTTTTTCATCTAGCAGTATGCTTTTCTTCTTAGAGTTTCAAAATATCAAAGGTGGGGTACAGGGATGATTTTCTCCTTGAGTCATATCTTGTTCTATCAGATGCAAACACCTGTCCTGAAATTGAGTTATTCTGCAGAGTAATCGAGAAGTCTCCCTGCATTCAGCATCATATGTTTTCTGTTGTTTATTGAGTTATGTTGCACCATACTTCAGATGCGACAGCCATTTAATAATGTTGAAGACTTAGCTCTGCAGGGGCTAAAAGGATCCCAGCAGGCTTGTTAACTTCTACTCCAAAACATTATAAGAAATATTTTTTTCTCTGTGAAACTTCTGGGTTTCCTCTTAATTTATTTTAAGAGTGTAAGAATCCACAGATAGAAAATTAAATTTGCTGGATTTTTTTTTCTGTATTTCTTTCTTAATAGTTAACACATTGATTTCACATTACATTTCTTGTTCAATAGATAATGGCTAAACAGTGCTTTTGTCAAAGAACTCACATTCAAGGTATATTTTTAACTGATATAGAATCAAACAAAAATTATATTTAGGAAATATGTTACAAATTTCCTGACTTCTATTTTTTAATTAAAAATTATATTTGGACCGGAGCATGGTGGCACACACCTATAATCCCAGTACTTGGAAGACTGAGATGGGGATAGCAGCTTTATGGCCAGCCTCAGCAATTTAGTGAGAACCTCAGCAACTTATCAAAAAAAAAAAAAAAAAATGGGCTGAGGGTATAGTTCAGAGGTAGAATGTCCCTGGGTTCAATTCCATGGTACCACTTAAAAAAAAAATCTGGGACATATTGCTGTAGTTACAGAGGAGGATGTGGAAAGAATCACTGGTCTGAAGTTATTTACAAGTTAAACAAAGTAAAGAACATCAGCATAACTTCTCTAAACTTTATTTCCTATCAGAAAAATGGAGGTCATGATATCCATGTATCTTATAATGTTTTAGTATTACAAGTAGATTAATGTTCTTTGCAAACTGAAATATGCTGTATGATTTCTGCGTGTGTGTGTGTGTGTGTGTGTGTATGATTGTCTATGTATGTATGTATGTATGTATGTATGTGTGTACTGAGGAGTGAACCCAGGGGCATTCTACCTCTGAGCTACACCCCCAGCCATTTTTTTCGTTTTTATTTTAAAACAGGGTCTCACTAAGTTGCTGAGAGTCTGGCTAAATTGTAGAGGCAGGCCTCAAATCCACAATCCTTTTGTCTTGATCTCCCAAGGACTGGGATTACAGGTGTGCGCCCCTACCTTCGCTTCTCAGACCTATTTTAAAGTCATCAATAAAAAATATTTCCAAACAACTATAGTTACAGATGATTCAACACACCAACAGGTTACTTATTTTTTTCCATGTTAAGGCCCTGATAGACTATTTTGTACTGTTTTTGTATATACATTTATTGGTGCGTTATAGTCCCACATCCTAATGTAGTTCTTAGTGGTAGTGATATACATGCACACAGCACATCTGTTTTAATCTCCCAGTTTGGTAATGATTGGGCTTGATATCATTTGTGAAGAGATAAGCCTGATAAGGTTTTCTCATTCCCATACCTGCATTGTCAAATGCCCGAGGAGACTGAGAAGATCATCTAGTGAAGTCAGTGGATGTGGTGAACCAGCTTAAATGGGTGTTCTGTCCACATGACTAATCCACTAACATTTGGCTACTGTTTTCTTTCTTTGAACATAAATAGGGTCTTTTCTAAATGTAAACTAGCAAGTTCAAGAGAATCTCTATAAGAAGAAATGACTAAATGCTTGTGAGTTCTATTTGAAGACCATGTTTAACAAATAATGGAAATTGAACAAATAGTTGAAATGTGAATATATATTAACATAGGTAGGAAATTAAACAGGTAAATATTATTTTGAGATACATACTTAAATTTCTTTTTTTTCTTTTTTAATATGAAGACAGTGTTTGAAGAATGAAGAAAATTGTTAAACAGTGATAGAACAAGCTATGTTCTTCTGGGAAGAAAATAGTGATAAGCCCTAAAAGATTTGGAATAGTAACCAAGAAAGATTAAAAACAAGGAAGAAAGAGAATTTACTCCAGGATGCAATGCTGTATCTAGTAGGGACTTGTCAAGGTGGGGTATGGATGTCTGCTTTCTTTCAGCAGCTGTGGAAGTTTTACAGAGAATGGAAAATACAAAAAGAGGGAAGATAACTTTCTCACGACTCGACTCAACACACTTGGCTTGAGAGTCGGGCTGAGGCTAAGTGAAGTGGAGTGATGGATGAATTAGCAACGAGAAAAAACAGAATGTGTCATGGCTGGTGCTATTTTTACTTACACCTTTGAAACACTTGGTAGAATAATCCCAAAGTGTAACTAAAAGAGAATCTTTCCAAGAGGGGTGAAAATCAGATCCCATTTGTATATCATCTGCATTTAAATCCATATTTTAAAGAACATTCTTGGGAAAGTAGTGTTAAACTGTAGGAAAAACAGCTGAAAATGCTGTTTTAACCACAACTGGATGATTGATAGTAGCATCAGAAGGATCGAGGTCAAGTAGGATGAGGAGAGAGAGGGATATGTATGTGCTTATAGATCAGGAAGAATGATGGACATTTCTGTGGAGTTCAGCAAATCTGGCAAATTTGAAAGAAGATATATTTTCTCTCAAACTTTACAGAGTACAAATATACAAAATAAAATTTCAAAAGAAGACCATATGAATTTAGTTGTGTGGAAATGGTGATAATTAGTGGTGGTGAATCAGTGGTAGAAAAATAGTTGTGCAGGGGCATGACTTTTCTATAGAAAATGCTCTTTTTATTGATTAAATAAGTGATGGCTTTAATGGAGTTGAGAATAAGAAAGGTAATGACAAACTGTAGATGGATGATAAGTGAGAAGATGTGGAATCATCTATTAAACATTAAATATTTTGTGTTCTTCTTTTCATCCACGAGACACAAAATAGAGGATACTGGCTTGTTTCCACCCCCAAAGAAAAAGTTCTGTCTTCTCTGTAAGGCTGTCACATATGGAGTTAAATTAATTATGAAGTAGAGTTGTTTGGGAATTGTCTTGTATGATGCTCTTCACATGAATATGGTTTTCCATAATGTGGAGGTGTGTTGTTTTATGGAGTTGTGTGTGTTTTTACGCTTCAGGTTACAATATGCTATGGGTTTGTGAAACCAATGTATTAGCTTACCACCAGTATTTCTTCTAGAAAGTAGAATAGGATAGAATGAAAAAGAAAATACATGAGTGCATGACATGTAGTGAATATTGTTAAGCCACACTTTCAGTTATGAATGATTACATGAATGTATGTGTATGCATGCAATGGGCTGCTATGTAGAATGCGTTTCTAACTTGGTTATGGTTTTAAACATTTGATAAACATTACTTTAGCGATAGCAGCAACACTATTGAACAAGTCTGTAGTGGAGCAAGAAACTTTTAAGATTGTTAATAAGATAAAGAGTAGAACTTAAATGTATTTCTATTAATAGTGTGTCTTTACTTTTCCTTGGCAGGTCTACCTATGCTGTATATTCATGAATACATGGTATTACTAAGAACATAGTGAGCCCTTGATAAATTAATTTCCATTGAACAAGTTTTAGGTAGAAACTGTTATCCTCTAAGCTTGTAAAATTCTTTGGATACATCTGTATATACATACATACATACATACACATAGGTATACGCATACCCATGAACTCTGGCTTAAGGAACCAAAACTTTTCTTTATTCATAATTGCCTTTTTTCAATGTCCTTATAATTCTGAAGCTCTAAGTCTTAGTCCTTCATCAAAAGTACTTAATTCCACATTCATATTTTCAGTTCCCAGTCCAAGAAATGGACAGATTTTAAATGGTATAATTGAAATTTTAGAAAACTGTGGAAGCAGTTTCACACTTGTTTAAAAACCTTAAGATTCACTGATTGATCCTTAGTTTATCCTCTACATCTGGATACATAATATAGTCTGATAGCCAGGTGTGATGGCACATGTCTGTAATCCCAGTACTTGGGAGGCTAAGACAGGAGGATCACAGATTTGCAGCCAGCCTCAGCAATTTATTGAGGCCCTCAGCAACTTAGTGAAATCCTGTTCCAAAGTTAAAAAGGGGTGGGGGTGGGACTGGGGTATATCTCAGTGATAGAATGCCCCTGAGATTGATACCCAGTACCACACACGCTCCCAGACTGATCTGAGCTCTTCTTGCTACCTCATGTGGTTCTGTGATGTAGTACTTAGGTTTTGCTCCATCTGAAGGCATATTTTATAGACTGCAGGAGCCTTTGTGTCACCTGAAAAGGAGAAAGGTCTATACTGGAAGAAACAAGTAAGGAAAGGAAGAATGCAAGGAAGGAATGGAGAGATGGAGGGAGGGAGGGAGGGGAAGGGAAGGGAGAGTGGGAGGGAGAGGAAAAAAGGAAGGGAAGGAGGAAGGGGAGAAAGGAGGGGAGGGAGGGAGAAAAATGGGGCGAGGGAAGGTAGGCAGGCAGGCAGGCAGGCTACAGGGTTGCTACAGATTTAAGGGAATTCAGAAAGGATACATTGGCAGAAAGGATTGTCCTGTTCTAGGTCAGTCGAGTCTGATTTAGATAAAAAGTGAGTAGTAATGATTAATACCTCAAATTTATGGAAAGAGATCCTGGATCTGGGTTTAGGCTCACTAGAACTGCTCAGAAATGTTTCTTTTCATTCACCATAGGGTAAAAACTAGTTACAGGGAAACTAGGTAGTTTTTCTTTTCTTTCTTTTTTTTTTTAATTTCTCTTCAAGAATAATTTTCAGATCTACAATTAGAAATATAGAAAGGCCAAAATAAGAAAGATAATTTTTAAAATTAATGATAGACATTGAGGCCATCTGTACTTATTAAAATAATTATTAAGATTTATTAGCATAATTTTAAGTGGTTATAAGAATTTCCTGTAAAATATACCATTGAACACACTGAAGATGTTCCAGAAAAATGATGAACAGGATATTAATCACTGTATCTTAAAATTTTATGCCTACAACAAAGTTAGGCTTATCAAGTTATTTGATAGTTAACTAAATGAATTTGATTGAGTTTGCACAAAGATGGAACACATGATACATGTGGAAAAAGGGGTAGCCATGAAAATTTCCTATGGGAAATTGGAATCTAAAATATGTGCTGATACCATGGTAGTGGGAAGTGCTTTATAGTGTATATCCTTTTAATGAGGGTAGATGAACCAAAATATATCCCTAATGATCTAAGAAACATGTAAAAACTTTGAAAAAATTAAATTGAAATTATTGTTGACTTTATTATTTAAAAGATGTATTAAGGAGTAAGACCAAAAAGTCAAAGTCAGAGTGATTGTGAATTGGAGCATTCTATTGTAGTTGAAAGATAGGAAGGAAGAGAGAAGAGGGAAAGGAGGAATAGAAATAACAAAGACAGACTCCAAAAGCTGCATGTTATTCTGGGGAGCTTAGTTTTAGTCAAGCACAAAATTCTGATGATAACATCTAATTGGTTGAAATATTTGGAATTAATGTTCTCTGAATTCCTCTTAATAGTTTGTGGACATAAGACATGCAAAGTTTTCTAGGCAGAGCCTGTCCCAGTGGTTGGATATTTATTTGAAAGACTCTGAATAAAATGATGTTCAGTGACCACAGCCAAAAGGCTACTTGACTTAGTCAAGAGAACATTTTCTATTAACCTTACTATTTTTACTTTTACATAATATCAGAAAAACATTTCTCCAATTCTCCGGTCTATAGTTAAGAGAAGCATCATGGCTTGAATTACTTATGGATGTTTGGTGTAACTATTGTATTTTATCTTAATAAAATTAGAGGCTGTTCAAATCATAGCTTTAATAGTCACATTAAATATCACCTCAGTAGTTTTTAAGTGACCTTATATTTCCTCATATTTTATATAAATATTTCTTCTCAATAATGGAGCAATAAAGTTAATACAACTCACTGTCACCAAAATTTATCAGAATTTTCAAAATTGTCAAACAAGTTTGTTTTGTTTTTTAGTAGCTAATTGCCAATGATATTACCTAGAGTTACTGTTGCATTCAACAGGAATTATGAGAGTGACTTTGAGCAAAGATTGAATTATTGAACTTTATACACATATAAATTCATATAATATATACATATATAGATATTAAGATTCTATTACTAAGTGTATTTATATGTATGTGCATATAAATTAAACAAACATGAATGTATACAAATAAAAACTACGTATTTCACTCATTCTTGACAGTGTAGTAGAGATTTTATTAACCTAATTTTTGCTCACTTTTTTACTTTTAATTTATTTTTATACTTTCTCTTACATATAAGGCTACAATATTTAAAATCATTTTTGAAAAATACCTTTTTAATTTTCATGTCGTTGAAAATTTTTCTTCTCTCTGCTTCCCATGGTATCATATTATAGTTTATTTTTATACATCCAAGAACATTATAATCCCTAAATTACCCATTTATATAACACTAAATTTACTTATTTGTTGGGATGATGTGTTTTAAAGTATTTTGCCAAATTTAATTGGGATGTAATTATATCTAGCATTAATCAAGACATTTGTCTAAAGAAAGTGGTGAATTAGAAACTAGGACCAAAGTAGGGTGTCTTTTTGGGTCACTTCTGGACTAGTGTGAATCAGGGTGTTGTACTGTCATTTTGCTTTTTACTAACTCCTGCCCCAGATACATATTCTCCTTTATACAGTGGTTTTCCTGACCGGCTCAACTGCCATATGGTCTTACAGCTTTGCAACATAATTTACAAACTTATCTTTCTTTTCTTGAGGTTAGCTGGGTTTGCCTTAGAAAATCCTGCCATCTTGGTGGTGATGGCGTGAGGGTGACGGTATAGTGGGGGAGGAGGGGAAGAGATTCATTGGCATTAGCTGAAGGAACAACCAACGGAGAATGGACAGTAGAGGAAAGGACATCTCTATTTCTTAAAATTAACCACAGAAATTTTGGCCACAAGTGTCAAATTGGAGACCAAAAAAAGTGGGATGCTCTTTATAATCGTATTTAAGGTTTCCAGAGAAGAATCATCATAGAAGTATCTATTACTTATTTAATGCATCCCTTTAGATAGTAGTTTAATATTCCAGTTAAAGGTAATACCAATTGTTTTTAGCTTATATATGGGAAATGGCCAAAATAAGGTTTGACTGTATAGCAAAGACAAGTTATGTGATAAGCAAATCTGAATTATGAGAAAAACTAATCTAATATTATATATATATCACATATGTGATACAGGTATATTACAACAGGGCAGAAGAAGAAAGTAAGTGAGGTATAAATTAAAAAGTAGAAACTGTACTGTATGTTTATATTAATCTGTATATTTATATTAATTCACATATTAATATAAATATTTATATTATGTTTATATTAATCCACATATTTTCAAGTGAGGTATTATTAATTTAAAATTGTTTTACTTATAATAATAAGTTATTGGGCTGTGTGATGATCATTTATCATAAATTAGTAGTTCTCTCATAACTCCTGACCTATGCTATACTAGTGCTTCTTAACAATTCTATTATGCTTAGTAGACTATGATTTTTATAACATATTATTTAAAAGTAAGATATAGGAAAAACTTTCTGCAAAAATCTTATTGGGGAGGTGCTCACCTTTGCTAGGTATCACTTTACACCATTATTGTTAATTACTCCATGTATATATTAGTACATATTAGTTTATATTAATATATTCACTTATAATATTGTATATGTAGTACACTGTTTAATTTCATCAGGTGGATTTTAAAATTTTGTCCGTAAGAAAGGTAAAGAACTGAAGCTGGGTGTTGTAATCCACTTGTAATCCCAGTACTTGAGAGGCTGAGACAGAAGGATCACAGGTTCATGGGCAGCCTTGGCTACTAAGTGAGCCCCTCCACAACTTAGTGAGACCCTGTTTCAAAATAAACAGTAAAAAGAGGCTTGAGGTGTAGCTTGGAGGTAGATGCCCCTGGGCTCAATCTCCAGTACCAGAAAAACAAAAGAAAGTTTAAGAACCTATTAATGATCTTAGTATATTTTAATAAAATTAGAAAAATAATTTTCTCATTATCAGGAATCCTTTTGATTTTGTTCATCTTAAATTCCCAAAGTTTGAAAGTGTTTTGAGAAGTCACTGTGTGTGTGTGTGTATGTGTGTGTGTGTGTGTGTGTGTGTATTTGGTGATACTGGGGATTGAACTCGAGGCATTCTACTCTGAGCTATACCCTCAGCCTCTTTTAATATTTTGTTTTGAAATAGGATCTTAATAGTTTGCTGAGAGTTTCGCCACTTGCTGAGGCTGGTCTAGAACCTTCAACCCTCCTGTCTCAGCTTCCCAAATACTGGGATTACAGGCATGCACCACCATGCCTGGCCCATAAAAATATTTTTTAATGTCTAAAGGAAAACAATAGGGCTTATTATCTTTTTATATTTATTCACATACTTTCTAATGCAGAATTTCAGTGTTCATTGTGGTGTTCAAATTCTAATGTGAAAAGGCAGACTCAAATACAATGAGGCTTTTCCAATGTCAAGACCTTAGATACCCAGGAGTCTGAGAAACTTGAACTGGGACTCCTCATCATGATAACAGTATTTCAAAAGGTCATCATATCATAATACGAGAATCAAAATGATTTGATGATGTTTAATTAATAGTAAATGGGAACATAAGAATGATTTTATTTTATTTTAATGGTCATTCTGAATGGCAAAAGTAACCCATCTAGCTGGGCACAGTGGCACACACCTGTAATCCCAGTACTTGGGAGGACGAGTCAAGAGGATCACAGATTCCAGGCAGTGTAACATGGTAACGCAGGGAAACTCTGTTTCAAAATAAAAAGGTCTGAGGGCATAGCTTGAAGGTAGAAGGCCCCTTGGTTCAATACCCAGTACCAAAAAAATTTTTTTTTATTAGTGTGAGAATAATGGTACCACAAAATACTAATTTCCACTTAGAAATAATTGTATTCAAGCCATCCTATTTAACATTAGAATTCTGAAGGCTCAGGTGAGTCACTGAAACTTGGAATGAAAGTATGTGAATAAATATTGGAAAGATATATTTAACTTTTAGTTATGGAATTTCTAATGTCATACTCATTATCTCCATTAAAAATTTTATGCATTCTAGGATAAATTTTAGCATCAGGAGTTATCTCAAATTTGTTCTTTAAGCCACAGGGCTAACTTCATTAAAAGTGATTAGTTTTGAGCATGGTATAGCGAATCCTAGTACATTTTGCATATTGCATCCAATCCACATATCCTCATCTGTGCAGTCATAGATGCTCTGTTTTCAGCTTTTAGAAGCTGAGTTTTCATTAGACTTGACCTTTTGTAACAAAAATATGTAGATGTATACTTGGCCTGACGACCCTCACAGTTCACATGATGGTTTAGTAGGTACCAAAAGGAGAGATATTCTCAGATTCTTAAAGTGGCAACTTCTGGAATTCTTAGTTATTCTAGGCTGCTTAATTATTTCTTCATTGCTGATTGTTAACAAAATCTAACAGAAACACATTTCTGCCAGAGACATTAATAATTTCTGTATTTATTTTTTAAAGTAAATGTAAAATGAATTTAGGCTTGGATTTTACCATTCTTTTATTCAAGGAAATTTCCTTGCTTTATGGGAGAAATAGAAGGCATTCTTTTAAACTTGGAGGTCATTCTGTATCTGGTTTGTAGAGATGGAGCTCTGGATCACCATGTTTTTCAGAAGTACTAGAGAGAGATGGAGAACTGCAGAGGAATGGGAGCTGCAGGGTTTTCCAAGGGCCTCTTGGGAGCTACTGTTTGTCAGTGTTTGCACCTGCAGGAGCAGGGAAGGCTGCCTTAAATAATGCCCATCAACTCAGTTCTCATCTTTACTTCCCTGCCTCCTTCTCTTCTGGGGGAATCTGGCTTTCCTGTCACTCAGGATAAGTATCCCCTGCAAGCATCACTGAAATCCAGAAAGTCACTGTAATCTCATCAAGAGTGTGATTCCCCAGTTGGGACTTTGAATTTATATAACCTGAAGGTGGCTGGTCAGGGTATTTAATCCTTCATATTGGTGTGCCAAGCCCTCGAAGCATTTAAAATAGTCTTCTTACAAAGATGACCTCATTAGTTGATAGAATTAGTGAAGATGTGTGCTCAAATTTGTACAGACTTGATGAGTAGCTTATAACTTAACCTGATATTTCACCTATCGATACAGTGTTGCCTCACTTTGCTTGGCTGAAAAGAACTCAGTCCAGACCTAAAGTAAATTTCCAGTGAGCCAGATGAAGACTGGGCAGTGGTTAGATATAGGTTGGTTTTGTGTAGCTTCTTCGACTCTGAAGAGTTTTGCTGTTTGTTTTTTAATCCTAAAATAAACCTGTTAGAGAAACTTTACAAGTTTCTGGTGAATGCCTTGAAAAAAATGTTCTAATTAGTGTGCTGGTGGTTTTCCTATTTTTTCTCACATATTTTATTTTAGGTGATTTCCCAACTAATCAGTTTTAGGCTTCATGACCTTAAAGATCTCAATATAGAGAAAAACGATTTTTGTGTGTGGTGCTAAGGTTTGAACCTAGGGGTGTTTTGCCTCTGAGCTACACTCCCTGCCCAATTATATTTTTATTGTGAAGCAGGGTGTTCCTAAGTTGCTGAGGCAGGTCTGGAACCTGAGTTCCTCCTGTCTCGGCCTCCCAAGTACTGGGATTACAGGACTGTGCCACCATGCCCAAGTAGGAAAAATAATCTTTAAAATATACTTCACTGCCTGTCTTCTCACTTCCTTTGCAATAAATTGTTCATATTCTTAATATAAGCGTATCTTCAGAGTACCCGCAGTAACATCACAAAATAGCATGCCATTATGGGAGTTTAGGAGAGATTCTGTTCACATAGAAAACCTGTGCTCTACTTTTCTCCTGCTTGCATTGTTTAACTTTTAGTGCTAGCGGGCATTGAGAAGTGTTAATCTTTCCCTCACAGCAATGACCTTTGACCCCAGGCAGCATTTTTAAGTCTACTTTTTCTAATAATTGGAAGTAAAACTGAATACCGAAAAGGAGGACAGGAAGAACAAAAAGTTGGAGAAGAGATTTAAAAGTATATCTAAGGCATAAGAGATTTCATCTCATTTACAAAATGAAGGATTTCATCTCATTTACAAAATGTATTTCATATGTTTTTTCTATTTATCTTCATAAACATATATGTTTATCAAGATACAAGATTACATAAGTATATATTTATAATCTGGTTTCCAGTTGGCATCTGAGAGTAAGTTGGCATCACTGTCATACATATACACATAAATGTGAATATATATGAAGATATATGCACATGTTTATTTTCATATGTGAATATGTAACCATAGATCTATAATTGCATGGGTATACTTGGATCTAATTTATCTTGTTAAAAATGACTACATTTATATAAGTGTGCATACTTATATAAAATTTATTCTTGGTTGGCATCAGCCAGCAAGTTAGCATCTGGCACAAACTTTCAAGTTTTCATTTACTCTGTGTGTGTGTGTGTGTGTGTGTGTGTGTGTGTGTAAAGTATTTATATTAGAATGGATATGTTTCTTATTCCTAAAGTTACTTTAATAATGATTAAATAAATGTAATCAGGATATGTAATTATTACATTTATTATTTGAAAGTTAATTTTTAAAAGTAGTAAAGGGTTTTTTTTTTGTTGTTGTTGTTTTTTAATCACAAACCACATCTAGTGATGGGGATCCAGGTATGAATGTTGAGGTGGAGAGGAGCAAACCGATTAAGTCATCAGGATAAGGAATAAAATATTGATAAAATCTGCACTACTTTTATGAATATAGTAGATGTTTTTGTGCTTTGAGAAAACACGTCCCAAGTGAAATTATTACATTGTATATATATGTGAGCTCAAGTTAGAATGTATTATATTATTTATTTGATCTTATTACATTCGTTTTGAACCTTATTATTGTTTTCTTAATTTCTTTAGTGCAGTTAGTGTAAAGCAGGTTTATTTTCTCAAATGGATATTTTTATTCATTTAAATTTCTAATTGATGCCTTAGTCAATATATTTTTATTTTAGGTGATATTATTACAATAGGAGAATGTCTACCAAATAACTAATGTGTGAGAAGATAAATTAATGCTAATCTCAATTATCAGAGCCTTTATAATGGAATTTTTCATGTATTTTCTGAAATATGAAATCAAGTATTATTACCATTGTCTTGAGATGTATTTACAAGGTGTACATATGCATGTGTATTTACATGTTTTTATATATACCCAACATTTGACAACTTTTAACATATCAATTTTTTTTTTTTTTTTTTTTGCGGTACTGGGGATTGAACTCAGGAGCATTCTACACCCCCAGCCCCATTTTTTATTCTTTATTTTGAAACAGGGTCTCACTAAGTTGCAGAGAGCCTCAGTAAGTAGCTGAGGCTGGCCGCGAACCTGGATCCTTCTGTCTCAGCCTCCCAAGTACTGGGATTACAAGCATGCACCACCATGCTCAGCTTTTAACATATTAATTTTTATACATATTCTTAATAGCTATCTTACAGTCTTCACAATTGTTGAACTGGTCTAAAGAATAAAATCAATTTCTTCACTTACTTCTATAGGAAAATATACTCTTGGCATATACTGAAGGTATATATGTATATACTTTCATTACTAATGTGATTATTTTAAGTATACCATTAGAATACATGATGTAGAAGACTATAGGGTTGGGGGTTTAGCTCAGTGACCAAGTGCTTTCCTAGCACACACAAGGCCCTGGGTTTGATCCTTGGCCCTGGAAAAAATGTATATATGAGCTAAAGAAAAAATCCAGAACAAACAAACAAAAAACCAGTATGAGACATTTTAAAGAAGAATATGGTGTGACAACATATTGGAATGCTAATATATAGAAGAAAACTCAAGCTCGACTACCATTTATCTAACAAAATCCTCATAGTAAGATAAGGTTTTGTGCTAAAATGATTATTTCATTTATGATGCTAGTTCATTATTCTTTTGGAAAATCATTTCTAATATTTTTGTGGTACGAAAGGATAGTTATGCTCTAGTGAGTATCATTGGCTAGTGTCAATTTGCTTCATACATATTAATTTGTTTGAAAATACAGACTTTAAAATCATAATATATTTGTCAGTACAATTCTCATTAGATTAGTTACAAGAATATATTTAACATTTAGTAATTGATAAGTGTTATAGGTGATATTGCTGTGATATTTGTTACTATCCTGCCAAGTTCTCCAGAGTAAAAAAAAAAAAAATCACATCAGATTTACATAGATTGCATATGTATGTGTGTATACATTGTGATTTTGTACGTAAAAACAGTAGTCTAAATTTCAGTTTAATTGGTCACATTTTTGTTAGTGTGGTTAAAAGTAGAGTAATTCAGTTATAATCACTTTAACTTCATATGATACTTATATGTCCCACCTACATTAAAGATTACAGGCATAGCTGATTATGTCTTTTGAAGAAGAAAAACAAATAAATGAAGATTTGACATGAAAAATGATTAACATAGGAAGTAAATAGCAAAAACAAACCCTATTCCATGATGTAGCTGTGCCATCTGTGTGTATGGTCCATTCAGAATGATGCAGGCTTCCTGCGGCGCAGATACAGATTTGAAGTACATGTATTGGCCAGTCTTTCTACTACTGGGCTACCATCAACCTTGTCTTTATTATGATTTCTATACATATGTCAGGCTGTAGTTCCTAATTTTTAAGGCCAATACATTTTAATCAGTATATTCGCACAATAGTAAATTTAATATTCTGATTTGATAATGTTCTAAGATTTAGCATTTCTTTTTATTAGATGTTAAAATATACAAGTCATTACGTTGTATATTGATGACTAAAAATATTGCTGAAGTGTAAAGGAGAAAAATCTAGTTTTATATTGGCATAGAAAGAAAGCTTAACTTGTTTTCTTGCTCTTCTTTTATAGAGAACACCTGTTCCCAGCGCTGAAGCATTCCGATGGTTCTTTTAAAGCAGTAGTGTATCTTATTTTCAAGGCATTTGGAAATGAAGGGCAAACTAATGTCTTGTTTTAAGAAACTGCTTAGTCCATCATGGAAGAAAATATCCAGAAATTATTTTCATTTTATGTATTGGGGTTTCTTCAAAAAATAAAAGAAAGAGGAAAAGAAAAGAGAAAAAGACACATAAAAATTATGTGAGAGCTTGGGGAATTGGCCAGTCTATTTACTTTCAATACACTGATTCTTTCTTTGATGTAATTTAGCTATACTAGTGAAGTTGTTGTCTATTTTGAAAGTGGCTGTAAAAAAATAAGTTTGGGTAAACCCCTGCTGTAAAATCATGTATCTTTGCAAAGTACATATCTATACTTCATTTTCAAATATATGTGTTTCAGTACTGTAAACTGTACAGATAGCAGCTTGTATTTTGTGTGTTTAGACACAAGGAGACAATCATGTCTGAGCATCTATGGAGATTAACAGTTTGTACACAACAGTATGGTTCTGCAAGTTAAATCTGGAGCAATAAATTTTAGCTTTAAATATTTTTTGCCAGTTGTTTCTAGAAGCAGCAGCAGCACTGGCACTGTTTTGCCATACATCTTTCCGTAGAGACTCGATTCCAAGTTTCACAAGTCTAAAAGATAAGGATGCATCCAGCAATTACCTTCAGTCATATTGTTCTAAGAGGGAAAGATGTTATGAGAGTTTCAATTAATCTTTTGAGCACTATATTAGAGTAGCGGTTATGCACTTGCATTGCTTACAAACGAGCTGTACAGAAGGGTATACCTCCCAAATACTTAGTGTAGTTGACTTGTCTTGGGTTGCACTGTAAAGCGGAGTACTCAGAGTAGTTGGAAAATGCAGAATCAGTTGTATAATTTTTTATTCAAAATAAAAAAACAATGTTTTTTTAGGCTAAAGAATAAAGTGTCAGGTTTTAGGGGGAGAAATCCATGACTGACTTTTTTTTTTTTTTCCCCAGCCAAGCATAGGCTATATAAGTTGTTTCTTTGTTTATTTTTGTTTTTCAAAATCTTCTTAGTAGGAAAAATTAAAACAATAAAGAATATCCAAATGTTTTAATTCCATGTGTGATATGAAATGGGTAGTTTTGTTTTAACACTTGAATGCATTGAGGCCTGCCTTGAAGCATGGCTGGATACATTTTTAAGTTAAAAACAATTAAAAACATTTATAAAAGTGAGGCATTTTGTCTCTTTATCTTCCTTTCTCATGGCCTCCCAGCTGGACCAGTAGTCTTCCCCCAGTCTTTCCGTGGAATGCTCCATTGCTCCCATTCCCATTCTTGTCACTGGAGGCTTTCATTCCTGAGAAGGCAGAGTCTGTGGAATTTCATAAATGCAAGATAGTCTCTCCCCTCCCCCAGCACACACAAAGGATCTAATACTTCATAACTCCTGGGCTACCTTTGAATGTAGGATTCGGTTTTCCTGTGACAGACTTCCCAAGGCTGTCTCATTAGGACACACAGTATTTGCATTCTATTATATTTTTTGGTTAGACAATAAAGATTATTTCCAGTTTCAGGAATAAACACAGGTTAGCAAAAATGCACAGAGTATAAAAGTTGCCATGTCACTGCAACTTCTCTGCTCCTTATCCACCAGCCTGTTCTTTCAGCCCATGGCATCCACCAGCCTGTCGAAACTTGTTAGCAGAATGGATCAGGAGAACAATAACGAGAGAAAGAGGAATGGAACAGCGACAAGTTTAAAGCGGAAAATGTTGGAAAGACTAGCGGGTCGATTTTTTTTTTTCTTTTTAATCTAGTTGTAGTTTGGAATGGGAAATGGTAAGACAAAATGTTTTTGTTTTTTTTTTTTAAAGATGGAAGGAGCACTTCATGATTAGAAAACTTTGAGGAAGACGGATAAGGCACATGCAAATGGCATTGTGAAGAATAAGGGAGACTTAGCTTGCCTGGAGTACCAACCCGTGGTCTGCAGTTATGGTCCAAAGCCTTTAGGAGGAAAATTCATTATATATTACACCCATCTATGTTTAGAGAAGAGAAATAATCACAGGCTGAAATGTGTTGTATATTAATTTTGAGGTAGCTTTCTACTTGATGTATGTTCCTTTGAGGGTTTCAGTTAGAATTTCGATTTCTGCTATAGGACCAATGAGAGCTATATGAGTTCTTTCTTGTTCCATTTTTATTTTCTTCTACATTACTTTTGTTTACCAATTTGCTAATTAATTACAAGTGAAAAATTACTTTCACACTTGAATGGGAAACTTGCCTTGTTTCTTGAAAAATTATGATTATTATAAAAATGATACAGACTTCTATTCAGGGTTTATTAGGCATACAATAACATAAAGATCTCGTAGTAATGTCCTGACAGTCTAAAATACATTCTGGTATTGCATGTCACCATGTGTTTTTGTTTGTTTGCTTTTTAAAAGAACTAATGAATCTGTATATTGTAAAATGTGGCGTTTTTACTGTTAATTCATTTTTTTAATGAAAGCTGTTGATTGGTGAAATGGAACAGTATAGCTTTTCTTTAATTCTTTTATGTTTTCATTCTTATATTGTTCTCTTATACTGCCCACTTTCTATGTTTTTGGTTAAACTCTATTTATATAATATAGGATGCATATAAAGTTCTCATTGGTGACATTGAAGAAAAGATAGAACTCTTCCAGACTCCTCCTAGTTTTCTCCTCCCACCCCTACCCTATGTCCCTGTACTGAGAACTTGTAAAGCATCATTGTAATTAGGGCAGTGATTCAAAGGTTTACATTTTTCATTACTCTAAAATACCAATGAAATACAACTTTTCAAAATTTCTCATTGTATGTCTCATATTCAGTATATAGCAATCAGATATAGATTGGACTATATAAAACTTAAAAATGACATATCAGATAAAGCTGAAAAAAACTTTGTAAAAGAGGTTCACAGACACAGGATCTTGTCTTCTCAAGAAGATGCCATATCCTGGTAGGTAGCGTGTGGGTGGGAGGATGAAAAACACTTGGGGCATTGGTACCTTTTATAGCGAGCAAATGTCCTTCTCAGCTCTCACTCAGCGCTTCAACATCGAAGAACACCATAATGCAAACCTCTCTCTTCCCAGGCCTTCAGACCAAAGTGGCTTTCGAATAGAACTCTGCCTGTGTGTACAAATGGAAGCATATCCACAAGTTAGTAATACCCATCCATGGGGGAGAAAATAGTAATGGTCTTCTTCCCCCAATGTAAGCGTATATAAAACTGTCTCCTGGTTGCTTAATCTCCAACACTCAACTTCCTCCTCCTAAATACATTTATAGGGAGCTAGAGAGGATGGGCTGACATGAATTAAATAATCACTAAGAAAAAGGAATATTGCCTTCCTTGCATTCAGAACCCCTGGCGTGTAAGTGGTGCAATTCCTGCTAAAGCAGAGAAAGCCTTTAAGCGGGCAGTGTCTGTAATCAAATAATGAAAAAAGGAAAGAAGTTAAATGAACACACTATTCAGGGTCAAATATGTTCAGCAAAAAGCTGTAGTGGGTCTTTGATCATGGCTAGATTCATAGTGATATCAAACAGTTGGTTCTCATGTAACGGCTAAATGTTTCAGATTTTGTTTTTATTAAATTTGGCATTTCACACTGAGATCTGTATTTCTAAGTGAATAAAAGACAGCTACTGTGTTAGGAGGGATTCCATTTTCACAATTGCAAAATAGCCAGAGAGATATTTCAGGAACATGGGCCACAAAGTGTACTCCTTTCACAGTGCTCTCCTATTCTGAACTGTGCAGTTATCTATTAAATTTTCTAATAGATATTTGTGTAAGGTGTATGTATGCTTGTGCAATTATTTAAAAAGCAGTTTTGGAAAACAGTGTATTTATTAAAGAGAATCACTTATGGGGCATGTACAAAACTGTAAAAAACAAAACAAAAAAAAAAATCACTTCAATTTGCCCAGTTGTTTTTGTGAAATTTCTGTGTTGTTGAATAAAGGAATTTAGTATTCAAAATATCTCTATTTTCCATGGACAAATTTTTATTTGTGGTATTTTGAGTCATGGTTACATGATACTGAAAATCTAGTTTTGTTTATGATAAGCAGCTTATAATTCTACACTTACCCTTATGTCAGCAGAATGAATACTGTATCAGAAACCTTTCATAAAATATGCCTGTGCTGTTCATTTTGGTCTTCCTTATGTATTTTTCTTTCTCATATAAAGAAAGGAAAAAAGAACAACATAATCCTTGTACATTTCTAAAGGATGTTTTTTTGTTAAAAACTTGAAAAGGTCAGAGACCTTTGAGGAAGAACTGGAGACCCTCCAGCTTTTGTTTACATCTGCATGATGAGTACCAGGAAAAAACATCTCAGACATCCCTTACTCCATGAATGAAAAGTTCTAATGGTGACACTTGAAAACATGAATGTGCATGAAGAAATGCACAACACTGGAATTCTTTCAGCCACTCCTAGCAGTACTCTAAGATGAGATTTTTTTGTCGTGACTTTTTAAATTATGGAATACTGTGGTACACCCATGGTGCTTATTAGTAAAGAATGTTCTTAATCTTATTTCATTGTTTCTCAGTACAAAGGTCTACTTTTTTTTTGATGCCTTATAAATTACAACAAAGGTAGAACCTGATTATAAACTTTAAAATCCTTAAGATGGCTACAAACATGAACCGTCATACAATTAAGAGTCCATGTCCACAGAATATGATGTCATAGTAGAAGTTTTTTTTATGAATGTTATCAAATATAAACATGTGTTCTGTTAGTATAATATTGCAAATATAAAATATCAGGGCAGGGCAACAGAAATGGATTACATAGAGTGAGAAAGAAGAATTGTAATTTGAGTTACTGAGAACTTCCAAATACTCAGCAGTTTCTCAGGTAAGGCACTATATTCTTTACTATATTTCAGAGTAGAAAACAACAATATGCTAAATATAGTAAATTAGATTTTCACAAAGAGTACTTTCTTTACTTGCAATTGCCAATGATACAAATACCCAGAGGTTCATATATAATAGGGTAATTCTTTGAGAGAGCTTGAATAAACCAAAAATAGAGGCAAAGCAGTGTGAAGGGAATGTCTATAACTTACTTAGACATGAGTCAGGTAATGATTTTATATGGTGTTTGCACATATGTTTTCCCAAGTGTGTTTATTGGTAGAGAATTTTTTGTTTTTACGCTTTATACAGAAACTGCTCTCCATTTTCCCTCTCTTTTCCTTTTATTTCATTTTTTTTTATAAAGAGAAAGCTACTTGAAGTGAACACAGTGCATGCAAACTTAAGATTATATTTGCATACACTGCATGAGTATTATACATGAAATTTTGCTCATTTGAAATTTTTGTTTGTAATATTTTATTCTAATATCATGGCTTGAGATCTATCTTTGTGTCCTTTAAAATTCAAAATTTTTTGGCCAGTTTTAAAGTCAGTGTTTCTTAATTTCATTGTATATAAAATGAACTATCAACCTAATTATCTTTTTAGGTAAGTCTGCTTACAACTTTTTATGGCAAATATCACTGTTTTACAGGAGTGTAATTTTACAAATTGCGAGCTGTGTACATACCTTTTCCAAGAACACTACTTTTATTTATTTATTTTAATACTTTAATTGATGCATTATAGCCTCACATCATCATGTAGTTCACAGTGATAGTGACATACATGCACACAGCCACTTGGTAGGCTTTTCCCTGGCTCCCTTCTTACTCTCCCCTTCACGAAGTATATTGAGATTGACATGATATTCTCATATATGTATGTAATATCAATGGAAGTGATTCCTTTATTTATTCTCCCTCCCCTCTTCCCTTAGACCAACTAAACTACTCTTATGTCCACCCTAAGTGTAAAGCATTTTTAATGCACCACTGAATTACATGACTTCTTTAGTAGTTAGATGGTAGTAGAATCTGGTTGTCTTGTTTGAAGTATGATTGTTTACAATTCTTCTGAAAGTGATCTTCTATTCAAAATTTTATGGCTTTGGGAAAACTGAACAGTGAGAAGGGAGGTTAGAAAACAAAAACATTTAAATTATACTCTTTTAAACTTTGATATTTTCATAAAACATATACAATTGAACATTTTATTCATTGTATCCTTTAAGGATTTTTATCACTTTTCTATGATTTGCCTTATAATTTTATTTATAGCATTAATAGTGAGTTGCTGTGTATATTTATATGCATATACATGTGTTAGTGTAAATTGATTGATATATGTGTGCACACGCGTGTGTTTTTTAATAAGACAAGAGTTTAAATCATGCCACAGAATAGCGAAGGGTCAGTGCAGGCTGTTAGGAATCCTTAGTGGAAGGAATTCTTTCACTATTATACAGCTGTAATTGAATTTGGTGATTCAGTAATCAGAGAATTTGGGGAAACTATATGGACTTTTTTGGGTTTTTCAAATATTCTTTACTTTCCAGTTCAAGTCACTATATTTTACTTTCAGTCACTTGAGAAACCATGTTGAGCATTGTGTATATAGTTGGCTCCCCAAATACAATATTTGTCTTCACATATTTTGAACATTTTGGGCATGTTGATTTTATATTGAGCTATTTCTATATTTGATGACTTGATCTGTATCTTATATACTTTGATTTTATGGGAAAAAAACCCTTCATCTCAAAAGAACACCTAGTGTGCAGCAAAGAGAAGGACACTGTCAACATTTTATTGCACCAGCGATTGATTGAGTTTCTCACTTACTCAACAAGTGTTACCAAATATCCTTCATGTGCTAGCTTCTGGGGATACCAAAACGAATTAAGAAAACAACCATGGTTCCGGCACATTTATCATCACCTGGAAACTTCATCAAATGGGTGAGATAAATACCCATGTAGATGGAAACCATGGGAAAAGTCTATTGTGAGTGGAGGTGCATCAGTGAGGAGTGGCTTGAGGTGGTAGGGTGCAGCTTTTTCACTTCCAATTCTTCCCAGTAGCGAGAAGAGGACAAGACTTGACCATTCCTGAGATGTGAAACCTGAGAGTAAAGTAGTGAAGACAAAGAGATTGGAATGGCAGGAAAGAAAGAGAGAATGGGTTCCGAGACCTGAGAGTTACCATCACCGTGGTCCAAGCTACTATCATTTCTCATGCAGATGTTTTAGCGGCAACCACACCATTCATGCCTGCCTTCAATACATCTGATTAGTCCTAGTGCCGTGCGCGCGCGCGCACACACACACACACACACACACACACACACACACACACACTTCATGCAACTCCACGTTTATCATCAATGGCTTCAAATGTGAACTGCAAGGTCCTCTGTGGTCCAGATCTTCAGTCTCATCATCTAACATGTCACTCCTTTCTCAAGGATCCAGCCACTTAACACTTTCTTCCTGTCCTTAATGCTTGTAAGATGGGCTTTTCCTCTCAATTCAGGGCAATCTATTCATGTTGTTCATAGTACCTAGAATCTTCTTCTCTTCTGTCTTCTCTTGAATAATGCTTCTCTTTTCTTCAGAACTTGGCTAAAGATTCAGTATTTAAAAGGAAGCCCTTTCTTACATTTGTGACTGTGTCAGACTTATCTGAAGTTTTTAAGGTCCATCAAGAATCTCATTGTTTGAGGTGCAGTAAAAGAAAAAAAATGTGACCAGAGAAGAGAGATAAGGTTGTGTAGTGTCATGTTAAAGACTCTGACTTTTACTTAGGGCAAGAAAAGGAAACTTCGAGGGTTTGACTGGAGGAAAACATGATGGACATGGTCTAGCATGCATTGTAAAACAACTTCTTTGATTATTGTGTTAAGAATAGACTAACTATGGGAGTGGTGACCCACACCTATAATCCCAGTTCTTGGGAGACTGAGATAGGAGGAGGCCAACTTTAGCAACTTAGCATAACCTTAGCAAGAGTTCAAGACCAACCTTAGCAACTTAGCATACCCTTACCAACTTAGCAAGACCCTGTTTCAAAACAAAATTAAAAGGACTAGGGGTGTGCCTGTGAGGTAGAATGCCTTTGGGTTAGAAAATAAGAAGAAAAGAAAAAAGAGAAAAAGAATGGACTATAGAAAGTCAAAGACAGAACAAGGGAGACCAGCTTGGGAAGGTTATTGTAATCCAAATGGAATCATGCTAATGATATTGGAGATTCTTGATTTCAGCATATATTGTAAAATAAACGCAATATTTTTGTAGACATCTAGGAAGGTAAATATGTAACAAAGAGAAGAATTAATAATTATTTCAGAATTTTAAATGTGAATAACCAGGAAAGTGAAGTTGCCATTTACTGAGATGGGGAAGACTAAATTATATTTTTGGACATACCACGTTTAAACTGCTTCTCCGACATTGAAGTAAAGATGTAATTTGTACAATTGGACATATGAGCTTAGAGTTCAAGCTAGATTTGTAGGTGGAGACACAGATGCTATTTAAAGATAATGAGCCTGAGTGAGATTATTAAAGGAGTGAGTATGGATAGCTTTGAAGATGAAGGTAAAGATCTGAGACTCACCTGTAACAGTTGTACCTTTACCTTTACTCTAATCATTTTGTTTTGGTGTCCATCTCCCATACTGAAGAAAGTAGAGAACAAATGAAAACCCAAGGAAAATTTCAACAAGTGAATTTTCTCAGTTTCCCCTCTTCACAATGATCCATATTCTTTTGACCTTTAGTTACTCCATAATCCTCTCCCCACAGATGACTGACTATTCTTTCCCTTCAAAGTATGCCCTTTTGCTGCATACACAAGTTTACAATGTTGTTTGTTTTTATCCTCATGCAACACTGTAAAGCAATAATTATGTATGACAATGTTTTCTCAGAACACACACACAGTTAAAAGTTTAATGATAATCAAAGCTAGTATATTTAAAAAACTAAGCACAGTTCTACTGAACTTGGTTTAACAATTCATCTTTCTTTTCCTGTATTCTTTGTTGGCAATCCCCTAAAGGAGATGATATCATTATTGTTTATTTGACATTTTGACACGTCTGGCAATTAGCATCTGCTTGAGCATCAAGTGGGTAGATGTTGAGAACTGAGACTAAGTTTGGTTGACTCCCGTCCACAAGAAAGATAAGATTTTCAGATTTGCCTGAATTATCCTCCACAAGGGAAGATGTTGTCTCATTACTAAATATTGAGTGTGAATTTTTCATTTAAATTCATTTTTATTCCTCTATCCTTCATTCTCTACGAAGTTAATTAATCATTAACATTTTCAGTAATAGCTGAAGTATATTCCAGGGAGCATGGTTAGGAGAGAAATGTTTCTTTATGTATTTCGTATGAAGAGAGAAAACATTTTATACCAGAAATACCTTAGACCATTTTGAATTCCAAACCTACCATCTGACAGAAGTCTCTACATACAAGATCCCAGTGGAATCTTTACCACTAGCATCCCGAAGATTAAAGGATGATAAGCTCTAAATCTGAAAGAATCAAACGGCAATTATTTCAATCCATTAAAATATCAAGAACCTTAATATATCCAGAATAAGCCAGCAAGCAATGACTACAACAAGAAGTGCCTGATTTCACAATTTGGTAGAAAATGTTGAGAATTGTATGAAAACGGTAAAAAAAAAAAAAAAAAAAAAAACCCACGGAGTTGGAATGAATTTAGAAATAACACTACAATCTGTACTTTCTTTAGTAGCTCAGGCAATATTGCTATCATTAACTTCTGAGGCTTAGCAACAGATTCCATCATTAAGAGAAATACCACATAAATATCGATGGCAACATATCAGTTTCATCAAGTAAGGGTTAATTCATCATCTGAATCGCTAAATGCATTTTCATATTGACACTGTAACAAAATTGTAAGCCTGAGAAGAGGGAGTGCTCTCCAGTTAATAAAGCCTACCAGAGACCGAGTTCTTAAAATGACTAATTTAAAAGAAGCTGGCAAACAATTTAAAGATGTAATTTGAGTCATGACTGATGATATACTTTTACTTGTTTAGCCTCTTCTGCAGCTTGTTTGCACTGCTTGAACAGATTTGCTGTTTCTATTCTAACTGCATTGTGTATGGCACGAGGAATGCTGATTAATTCTTGTCGGTAATCATCACACACACTGCCAATGTTGTACATTTATAGCCTCCAATTCATAATCTATGTATACATTCCTTATGTCATTAGTGGAAACAGCATGTGATAGGTAAATAAACCTGCTCTTGATTTAGATAAAAATGACTGTTAATCCTCTTCTGTCTTTGAAAGAGAAAGTGAATTAGGTTGGGGAATCCTCTGTAGTCTTCCTCTGCCTCATGTGGCATTCATTAGAATTCTTTAATTGCCCTCACATACAGCGTCCACCCATAGTAACCTAAAATAACAACTGTCATTGGAAGATAAATGTGTGTTGTATTCTTGGCGTGAAGTTAGTGTGTCTTACTTTATGAACTTTAAAACAGTGAGGCTATTCAATGTAATGCTACTGGCGTGTTCCTTGAATAGCTATTTTTGATAATTTGGATAGTTATATTGTAGGTAAGTATCTCCTTGCGTTAAAGAAGGTAAGTAACAAATGACTTCTAGTCTACTTTAGTAGATGACTTACTGATTTGTTTAGAGAGCAGTGAAGTAAGAAGGCTTTTTTTTTTTTTTTAGTGGTTCTGGGGATTGAACCCAGGGACATTCTACCTCAGAGCTATACCCCCAGCCCTTTTATTTATTTATTTATTTATTTATTTATTTATTTATTTATTTATTTATTTATTTATTTATTCTTGAGATAGGGTCTTGCTAAGCTGTTAAGAGATCTTGCTAAATTGCTAAGGCTGGCCTTGAACCTGTGATCCTCCTGTCTCAGCCTCCCAAGTACTGGGATTAGGAATGCACCACCACTCCCAGATATTATTTACTTATTTATTTATTTTAAACAGGGTCTCACTAATTTCTAAGTTGCTAATTGGTCTTGCTAAGTTGCTGAGACTGTACTCAAACCTGTGGGCCTCCTGTCTCAGACTTTCAAGTACTGGGATTACAGGTGTGCACCATCATACTTGGCAGTAAATAGATTTTTAAAAGACAACATATAGTTTGGGAAAGCATTTCATTAGAAGTCCTAAAGTACTTAAAAGGAAATACAGTGCATCACTCCTTACTTTGATGCTTATAGTCAAATACAATTTATGGAAGAGATGTAAAGTGAAAGAATGAAAAAAAAAACAAACAGATGACAAATGGTATAAAAATGGATTTATTCTTACCTTCACAACCTAGTTTTACTGATCTTTTCTTGAGATGCTAAAATGGAACCCTCAATTCAGATTATTATATTCGATATATTTAGCCTTCTTGTTTTCTAAGAGAGTAATGGTTTCTAAGAGAATAGAACAGTTCAGAATCTTTTATTTCATAGTCGGTTACTCTTTAAAAGGCAAAAAGTGTAACTACTCACAATGCATTAAATATTAGCAGAGGAATATATTATCCCAGATGACTAAAAAGTCCTCAGGAAAGGCCAAAGTGGGGATCATGCTATTCCACCTTGTTCTCTTTGTCTATAGTTCTCTCAGCTTGATTCAGAGCCCTTATTTGTTTATGCTATGGCCTTTAACATTTCTAATTTCTGTTTTCCATTGCTAGGAATTTCTCAATAGAGAAAAATTTATTTCCAAATGCAACAAAAAAATATCAGAGTTAATTTTTGGTGGATCAAGTTGGCCTGAGTTGGATCATGTGCCCCTTATCTAAAAAGCCATAAAGAGGGCTAAGCAAGGTTTCAGTTTCATTTAGCCTCCCCAAAATCAGAACAGGATTGTGGGGAGTGTGCCTCTTTGTATCACATTTATCAGGAATGTCAAAGTTCCTCAGGGAAAATCAGGGCGTGATGATCAGAAACATAAATGGAAATTGATAGTAAGCAGAAACAAAACAATGGAAGGAAGAAGAGAAAGGACTAATAGAGGGGAAGGAGAAGAAAGAGAAAATGAGGAAAGACAAGAGAGAGGGGAAGAAAGGAGAGGAGGGAGGAAGGAAGGAGTATGATAATGAATGGCCCCCATGGCATGTTTTATTGAAGGGTTAATGGACAAAGAAGCAGCAGGAGAGGGAGGCAGGAACTGAGATCTTAGCTGGAATTCTAATAGGATCATTAATTTCTGTATAATTGCATGATGACTCTATTTGGTTAACTTGGGAGGTCTATTTTTATTAATTAGTCATGTATATGCATAAACACACACATAACACATAGGCATATACGATAACTTTATGCCTGTGATTGGGCCTACATCAGCGCAACATTATTTCTAGGATGAAGAAGATGATTTACAATGAGTTTGATAGACTTCCTAGCAAAGTAGTTTCATAGTCACCACATTGCCTTACAGAAATGTGTGCAAATATTGATTTTGTAGGAGATGAACAGTAGGTTATACAGCAAAATTTTTAAGAGGATTAAGAGAAAAACATCACAAACACCCCAAACACAAATTAGACTTTATCAGCAACTTTAATATGCATTTTCTGTAGATTATTTCACTGTATTTGCTGCCTCATCATTGAACCTCCATTTCTCTTGATTCAGCCCAATGAGTATGATTGAAGCCAAAGGTTTACTAGTTTTAGCACACTTAATGTTTTTCATCTTGAACTCAATTGCTGTGTGCTTATGAGAAAATAATTCTTATTTATTATTTCCAAGACAGCAAAGTCATTTCCCCCATTTTGTTCTATTATTTTACCAAATAATAAAACCTTGTGTAATACAATACTTTTAAATGAATATGCTAACATCATGATAAGACAAAGAGATGGCAAAATTTACAAAACTGAGCCATGGCTGGTGGTGCCATCCAATTCAGTATGTTTGTTCTTTGTAGAAAAGGCCCAAATCTAAGTCCCACAAACAAGTCTTCTGGTTTTCACTTAGGAATATAGAAAGCTAAAGTGAATTCATGCTCAAGTTTAGAATGAAACTTGGACAAACCTGGACAAACAGCAAGCTCATGACTTTTCTTGAACGTCTCAGAGATGTCACACAGCAACTAACTGGTCCTAAATCTAAGGAGAGGCCCCTACAGAGGGAGAGGCATCAGCCCCAATGTACCAAGACAATATGGACCTGAACACTGCTCTAGTTATAAATGGACCACATGTAACACCTGATTGGTGATTTCAGCAGAGAGATATAAACTGTAAGAAAGGATCCGATAAAAATACCAGAAATAAGATGCACATAATAAACAGATAAAAAAATGCCTTCATTGGGCTCATCAGTAGATTTGACACAGGGGAAGAAAGAATGCATTTCCATGAAAATAAGTCTATAGAAATTGTCCAAACTGAAACAGGAAGTGAAAAAAGAAAATCGAGTTTACAAAAGTATTTTGAGGTAGTCTATATATTTGATATGAAAGAACGAGTACAGTTTACTCGCATATATAAAATGGAAAACCATCTTAAAGTGTTTGAATGACTCGCCTCTCATTTAACAGGAAGATGTGTGAAAATCTCCTTAGAAAATAAAGACACCAATTTCTTTAGCAATTCACGTCCTTTCTTCTTAGTGTTTGGTTATTCAGGTATGTATGGTATATTTGATTGACAGCTGTCAACTTCCACCGAGCCATAAAGAAGCAAGGAAAACATTTGACTGTGTGCCCCTTACAATATGAGCAAAGCCTTGATTTGAAGACTTTTACAGGAATGCCTGGGATTCCATTGAAGTTTACTTAGGAATCATTTCCTTGCCCCCCCCCCATTCTCTATGGATTAACCTAATTAAAATTGCCTCATTAAGAGGCAAATGACAACACCCCAGCTTAAATTGGCTTTCTAAATGGTAAGATTTTATTGGCCGGTGTAACTGAAAAGCCCAGTATCAGCCATGACTGAATCTGGATGTTTAGGGCAAGCATGCAGGTATCCTTCCCTCGGTCTCATCTAGGTTTGGTTCTGATGAGTGTAATGTGTACACAGGTTCTCACTCTTGGTGGCAGCATAGTCACCAGCAGTGTGTGTCATATCATATTTCAGTTTGACAACTCAGCAAAAATGATGTTTCTCTTTTTCCAGTGATTTCTGAGAAGAGAGAGAGAGAAAAAAAAAAAAAAAATCCCAGTTTGGCTCAGCATGGGTCTTGTTCCTATCCCTGAGCACTGATCCAAGGACATGGAAGACCTTTATAATCCGGACAGGTGAATGGGATATACTCCCTCCCTCCCCCAAAGATAGGGCTGTAGTGCAGTCAGTGTATCTGAACCTCAGGTACTGAGAGGATAGGAGGGTCAGTGTCAGGAGGAAAGTGGAGAGCCATTGTCACAGTAAGGGGAGTGGACGCCGAGCCAGGGAGCTCAATGCCTTTGGCTTAATGGGAAATGGAAACTCATAAGGTTGCCAGCACTTAAATCCCTTAAGTAGCAAAGGAGGAAGTGAATGCACAGTACGTGGGGCCCCGATATGGGCAGAGAAGCTCAGGTGCTTCAAGCCATGCTCCATTTGTTGCTCAACACGTAAATATTCAACATGAAAAAACCCTTTAAGTAACTGAAAGTGTATATGTGATTCCTGAAGATATAGCTTCTCTTTTGCATACATAGAATTATTTTTTCTTCTTGTAATCCATTTTAGAAGATAAAATTTTAGATAATCTGGCCTTTTTTATTAAAATAGATATGGAGAGGAATTAAAATGTGCATGTATGAAAATAAAATACCTTAAATAGGTAATGGTGTGAAAGAATAATTTGTAAAAGACAATTTGGGGGATTAAAACAGATAAGGTTTATTTTAGAGATTGGTGTGGAGCCAGACATGATGGTACATATTTATAATCCCAGCATTTAGGAGGCTGATACTGGAGGATCCGGGTTTGCAGCCAGCCTCAGCTGCTTAGTGAGGCCCTCCGCAACTTAGTGAGACCCTGTTTTAAAATAAAAAGGATTTTAAAAAATAGGGCTGGGACTGTAGCTTGGAGGTAGAATGACCCTGGGTTCCATCCCCAGTACCACAAAAAAAAAAAAAAAAGAGATTGGTATGAAAAGGTTGACTCTGAGATACTGTTAAGAAATCTAAGAAGTGCTACACTTATTTATTTTTAATTTTTATTTATATTTATGGTTTTAATTGAATCACGTCTGTAGAAAATTTATGGTTTCATTCATTTATGATAATGAATACTTCCAATGTAAATTGTTAGAACCTCAGCAACTTAGCAAGACCCTCAGCAACTAATTGAGTCTGTTTCAAAATAAAAAATAAAAGGGCTGGGCTCAGAGGTAGAATGCCCCTGGACTCAATCCCCAGTAGCCCAGGAAAAAAAAAAAAAAAAAAGAACCATAAGTATAAAAATGGTTAGATTTAACAATGTGTCTCTATTCATATTTATGGATTTTCAAATTATGTATCTTTTTTGAGTTATTAGTAAAATACATGCATAAACATATGAACATTGATTTAAAAAATGGTATACATTTAACATCAAAACTATCATGTTCATAGCAATGAGCACTAATAAATTCACATCAAAAGCCTGATTAGTTGAAAAATGGGATATTTATACTATAGCTACTGCTATTCTTATTGGTCCATAACATTTAGCATAATTTCATGTTCAATCTCTTACTTGCATGCCTCCGTCTTTTAGGATGAGGAGGTTAGTTAAGTGGGTTGACTGTTGCATTCATTCTTACCCAGGCAACTCATTACAGCAGCTTATATACCTTGCAAACCTATATAATTACACAAAATATTTTATTTATTAAAAGAATTAAAAGCAATAAACTCCAAACACACATTTGAATAAGGCTCATCTATATTAGATATTTCCTTATTAGTATGACTTAATTTCAGTTTATTTTGCTTTTATTATTATTTGTTATGTACTAAGGATTGAACCCAGGTGCATTCTACCTCTGGGCTACACCCTGGCCCTTTTTACTCTTTATTTTGACACAGGGTTTCAATAAGTTATTGCCGGTAGCCTAGAACCTGCAATCCTCCTGCCTCGGCCTCCCAAATACTGAGATTACATGTGTGTGCAACCAGGCCTGACTATATTATATATTGCTTTTCTTTAATGGAATGATTAATATCCTTGTAAATTTTCTCTTTCATCAGCAAGAAAATATTTCAAGAAATAGAAAGTACTGGCAGATAAACACTAAACAAATTTTAGCAACTTTAAGAGTCTCCTCCCACCCCAAATTCAGCACCAGAAACCCCCTGTCCTCCGGCAACAAATAGCACTCTTGCTTTCAGTTATTACTTAGTTATATTTCATCAGGGATCAACAGATATGTGGTGGCAGAACATTCATTTGCAAATATGTTAAGCATTCGTGTATAATCAGGAAATACTTTTTTATTTTATTTTTTTTACCTACATGGGCCCCGGTCTAATCTCTCTTTTTTTCATCAAAGCACTATTGATAGGGGTAAATGACAGAACCTCCTACCTGGGCCTTCAGAGTTTTCAGACTGATCCAAAACAAAATGAAAAAAGAGTCACTAGGTTTTTTAATGGGTCATTGCTTATTTTTAATATAATTATCTCACACATCTATGAAAGGGAGGAATGCATTACCACCTCAAATTTTTGAAGTTTTACATAACCTTCAAATGTTTGATTTCTAATCCTTTTTCCCTTACCCTCAACCCCAAATAATTATGCTGACAACAAAGTTTGTTTATATTAAACACCAACCATAAATCCTCATCAGTTTTCTTACTGGGTTAAAACACCATGTCTTACTGTAGCTTTTAAGGTAGATGATCATATCCAGACCTAAGTTTTCAGCCTCATTTCCTGTTTTTGACCCTATAAAACCAATGGCCATGTTTACTTTCTGTGTTCTGGTTGGTTCCCCTAGAAGCAAACGATACAATAGGATTAGAGAGGCAAGAGAGATCTTGCAGGAAGGAGCAGGAGAAGGTGGGAGCAGGATAAATGTCTTACACCTGTGTGAGGAGAGTGTTCAGAAGGGAAGATTGGGTAGGATTAGTGTTGAATTGCAGCACAATTCCAAGAAAGAGCTGCCTGGGCTCATTGCTGCAAGCAACATTTTGCCCAGTACCATGGGGACTTTTGTCAGAATGTTAAACCTGGAAAAGTTAAGTCTGAAGAAAAGGCTTCCAAGTCCATTATTTCTTCCTTTTCTAGTTCTTAGTTTCTAGACTTCTTGATTAAGCACTACTAAAACAACCTCAGGGCTGTTTCCCAGGTTCTTGCTGGTATATGCTAGCTAATTCTTTCAAGTCCATTGGAAGGTAGTCTTTTCCCTCTTTTTATCAATTCTAAAAAAAACATATAGCTGGATAATACTGGAATTAAACACAGTTACAGTGCTAGAAGTCAGGAGAGGAAGTGCAAGTGAACCTGAGGAGGGCACCTGTTGCCTTACAGAGTGGTGTCCTCCACAATATCTTGTAACAAGACCTTCTATGAAATTGCTGAGGATCGGTGAGATGTGGCAGAGCCAACGTCTTCAGGTGCACCCAATCCCATATTTCAGGTTCCTAGCTTTTCCAAATCAGCCCCTGAGTTTAGCCTAACAAATATGCCCTTGCTGTGCATTCTAAGCCCTCCAGAGCTCTGTGTCTCTAGCAGATATTTTTTTTCTGTTTCTTAGCTATGCAGTTCTTCATTTCAGGAGATAAATGCCTTTTGTAGGTTACTAACAGTCCCTCTGGCTCTCACATTTAACCACTTATTAGTGGTTCTCAGTTTCTTACCCTCTGCAGGGTGTCACTATCAATACAATTTAGCATTCACCAGCCAACTCCACTGTCTTTCAAATGCTTGAACCATGATGCCTGCAAAGCAGACCATCACCCAGTGAAACTCTTAGCAATTGGGCCTTTTCCAGGGATTCTTTATGATACTCTTTACTAAGAATGGGTGGTTTGTAGGGTTGAGGATGTAGCCCAGTGGTAGAGTGCCTGCCTGGAATGCGTGTGACTCTGGTTTAATCTCTAGTTCTGCAATAATATGACTATTATTAATAGTGATAATAACTCCTATTCTACCATTGGATTTCTTAGACCACTCTCATTTATCATACTGCCCACTTTAGTTGGAGTCCACAAAGAAGCATATGCAAAAAAAAAAAAAAAAAAGTAAAATAAAAAGTTAAATATGTAGAGATAGATTGGGAAAAGAAGAGACAGACAGTGAGGGCAGGCTCAGACCATGACATAAATTTGACAGCTGTGCTGGAAAGGAGAAAGAGGGGGAGAATTGGGTGGGAAGAATCTTAGATTGCTCACTGTCTGGAAGAGATTTGGTTAAGCCAATGGGAAATCTTCTTGGGCCAAGGTCCACACTGGAGGAGTCCTACATGTTTCTATGCCATGCTCAGTCATTGGAGGGAGCGATCAGTAGGAAATCTAGCATTAGAATAATGTGGAAGCTGGCTGTGGTAGTACATGCCTGTAATTTCAGTACTTGGGAGGCTCCTAGGTTGAAGGCTTGCCTCAGCAACTTACTGAGACACTCAACAACTTAGCCAGACCCTGTTTCCAAATAAAAAATAAAAATCAATGAGGATGTAGGTTGGAAGGAGCCACCCCCCTCCAAGTTCAATACCCAGCATCACCCCCGCAAAAAAAAAAAAAAAAAAAAAAAAAAAAAAAAAAAAAAAAAAAAAAAAAAAAAAAAAAAAAAAAAAAAAAAAAAAAAAAAAAAAAAAAAAAAAAAAAAAAAAAAAAAAAAAAACAAGAATGATGGAACAGTAGTTGGGAACATCAGTCAGTCATGTTCCTCAAAGCAAGAGATGTAAGCAGTATGTTTTCATGGACATCACAGTTGCCATTTGCTGAACATGGAGATGTCATAGTAATTAGGAATATGAATGACACAGTAATTAGAAACATGAATTTGGGCATCAAATTACCAAAGTTCAAATACTGTTGGGCCTCCTATTAATTATGTAATTTTGGGCCAGTTAACATATATATGAGTTTCCCTTACAAACCTTTTCACTTTTAAATTGATATGAATAACTACACTTACAGAATAGTTTAGAGGGATTAAAGTTAAGATATCATTCACATAAGTGCTATTAGTATTATGATTATAGCCACAGGTCAGTCATTCAAAATATAGTAGCTTGCTTTCTTTTTCTGTGACTGAATTTGTTTCATGCTGAACCTTAATCTTATCTGATGTTAGACACTAAATCTTAAGTAATCCTGTGCCTCCCTCAGATGGTACAAATGATTATGAGTACTACCTATCATCTACAAAATGGTGATGCTGTTATGGTAAGTCTCTCATAATCTGGTTATCACTCAAATAAAATTTGTTAAGAACAATGCCTGAACCAATTGAGAACTGCATTAAGGCTACCTCTTGTTGATCTTGTCCTTGAGTTTGAATAGATCTCATCCTGTTTTTGGTATCTCAGTCTTTCTAAGGATTTAATTATATCTCTCGAAGTTAGGGAAAAGCAGACTACAGAGTTCTTCATAGAAACTTAACAGCATCTAAGCCCTAGCTTCCTCCTGGGTTATTTTTCATTTTTCTTAGTCAGTAGAACCTTTATGTAGACTGAGTAGGAAGATCTGGTTCTTTATTCCTTGTTTATAGCATAAACTTTATGTCTTCAGTGGTTTGGGCAGGGCTTTTAAGATTTTAAATCTGGCCTTTTATGATTTTAAATGCTTTGATTTTTGAAAATCAAAAAGGTTTTTTTTTAGCATATTATAATATCATATCTCTCTCCTAATGTGAGAAGGAAGAGAAGGAAAGAGAAAGAATGAAAGGAAATATGTTGCAGGAATCAAATCTTGGTTGATAACCTCAAAATAATATTATTCTTCTACATTGTTTCTGCTCAGGCCTTTCTCCATTCCTGAAATTCTTTTCAACACCAATTAGACTCAAATATATTCAAGTTGAAATTTGGAAGCCTCCTCTTCTTGGAAGTTCTCTTTAATCACTCCAGTCCACTTGGCTTCCTTTTCAGATTTTACAGTGGTGGTCCTTGTCACATTCATTCTAAATGGTCTGGTGTAGGCTTTATTTTTTCCCCACTAGCCCATCTGCCCCTTGTGGACTGGAAATAAACCATTTCAGTTTTAGAACCTGTATTTCCTTCAGTGCCTAACAGAGTGCTCGGCACATAATGTACTTTAAAATGTTGAATAAATTAAACACATTACAGGAAGAAGAGCTTTACAGTTTTGTCTGAATCTTTACTTATGTTTTCTTAGTCTTTTGAATGAGCCTTGTCTATTACTGTGGATCATTGATATTGGTGTAACTAGATAAAACATAGTACTCTTTATTGCAATAAAAAATATAATAAGCCCAATATGGACTAGCCATTTTGCCAGAGTGTCAGGAGATGCAAAATTGAATAAAGGTCTGTCACTAAAGGTACAGATTGTTAAAACAAAGTGTGTGTGTGTGTGTGTGTGTGTGTGTGTGTGTGTGTTTTACTGGGGATTAAATCCAAGGATATTCTGTCACTGAGTCCTCCAGCCCTTTTTATTCTTTATTTGGAAACACGGTCTTATTAAGTCACTAGGTGCTGATCTTGAATCTGTGATCCTTCTGCTTCAGCATCCCGAGTACTGGAATTACAGTCATGAACCACCACACCCAGAAAAGCAAAGCAATTTAAATGATGTACGTCCTTAGCACAGAGTCTGGCAGGTAATAGTTGTGAAAACTTTCTGGGGAAGGTGTGAATGAAGAACTCTGATAGAGTGAGGCATGGGTTTACAGAGCAGATGGATTTTATCTCATGGAAGTCCTGAAGGAAGTTATAGGTAAGGTGGATCTTGGGAGATGGACAGTAGTCAAGGAAGAAAAAAATACTAGGAGGCCAGACTTGGCAAGCATTAAGCAAGAATTTAGTGGTATAAAGCAATATAATTATATATTTTATGTTAAAATCAGGTTTCTTTAAATTTTAACAAAAATATATATTCTCTATGCAGGCATTCTAGGTTTATACTTCATTTGGACCAATAATTTGCTCTATGATTTTAGGTATTTTACCTTCTCTTTGCCTAAGCCTTCTCTTTGTAAAGTTGAAAATTATACTAACTTCTTTTTGTCATTTTGAAGTTCAAATGAGGCAATGCATTTAAAGTGTTCAAAATTAGCCAGGTGTGGTGGAGCACACCTGTAATCCCAGTATTGGGAGGCTGAAATAGGAGGATTGCAGGTTCAAGGCAAGCCTAAGAAAGTTAGCAAGCTCCTGTTTAAAATATATATATATATATATATATATGTATATATATATATACACACACATATATATATATATATATATATATATATATATATTTTAAAGGACTGAGGGTGTAGCTTTGGGGTAGACTGTCTCTGGTTCAATCCCCAGTATCAAATAAATAAATTAATTAATTAATTCAAAATTATGTCTAATAGAGCAAGGGCTCAGCACATTTTAGCTTGTGAAGATTAAATATTATTTCTTTCTTATTTATGTATTTACTTATTACTTTTCATAAGCATTTCCCATTGAGCATTGTTGCAATCCTTGTTTTCTATCCAGAGATTCTCGGCAAAGAAAGACACAGGAGGAAAAAAAGATGCTCCTCTAGAAAGCTGAATGGGACCATTGGGATCTTTCTCTTTTGGCTTCCCTCCACCTCAGCTTTAGAAGTTCTGTCACTGCCTTTGTGACATAGAGAAGGGAGAGTGTGACATACTGTTTTATACCAGGATGCTGGAGCAGAAGAATGGCTTTGAACTTAACTTTATAGATGTTCTAGTTATAGAATTCTAGATTAAAACTGCTCACATATTTAACCTCAGTTCTCTTTATGTTTACTAGTTTGCATCATTGCAAGGACTAGGGAAATCACCAAGGAGGGTACCTGTTTTTGTGAGCACACTGCAACCTTGGTGACTACTAGTTAGGTCTTTCAGGAAAAAATGCAATCCTTTGTGCTTTTTTTGATGAAAAAGGAGATATTTCTCAAACATTTTTCTACATTGACTCTGGAGAAAAATAGAAATAAAAATAGAAACAAATCCAATATTTTTACTCAAGAATCATACTTTTAAAAGTTAATGCAAAGAAATTCCACAGTAAGAAATACTTTATGCAAGAATAGATTTTAGATTAACTTTAATTCTAATTTGTTGGAGGAAGTAGTTGGGAAGTGGTGTGGTATGAAAACATGAATGCAGTACAGTTTTTATTTCCTTGGCTCAACCTCATAAATTCAATATTTAAAACCTGTTCATTTCTCATCTAGGTGCATAAGTTATTTACAAAGACTTTCATCTAGTTAAAAATTACTAATCACTAAGGTTTTATTTACATGTGTTTGATTCTTAATTTAGACCATAAATTTGATCAAAACAAGTCTTACCTATATAGTCAGAAAATCTCGATATTCATTAAGCACCCACTATGTGTTTAAGACTTTGAAGCAATTTTTTATATATAAAGTGGAGTAATTCTTGAAATTATGATTTAGACAATACAAATATAGCATTCTTTACATTTCGATTTTGAAAACTAACTCAAGAAAATGTAATTTAAACAGCTGAAATAACTGGACACTTTATGACATAGTTTGTTGACTAATATATAGTTAATTAATAAAACAATATCCTGCATTTATCTATCACTATATTGTAATGTTTTAAGATGATCCAATAATCTAATGGAGGCATGGCATGTGTGTGTGTTACTGGGGATTGAACCCAGGGTCATTCTGCCTCTGAGCTACACTCCCAGCTCTATTTTATTATTTTATGTTGAAACAGAGTCTCACTAAGTTGCGCAGGGCCTCACTAAGTTGCCAAGGCTGGTCTTAAATCTACGATCCTCAACCTCCGAAGTACCGAGATGATATGCATTATAGGCATGCACCACATGCCCAGCTTTTTTTTTTTTTTTTTTTGTACTGGGGATTGAACCCAGTGGCATTCTACCTCAGTCCTTTCGTTTTTGTTTTTGTTTTTTAGAACAAGGTCTTGCTAAGTTTCTGAGAGTTTTGCTAAGTTGCTGAGGCTGGTCTCAAACCTACTAAGTTAAGATAAGCACTGGGCAGTACAGGAAGAGCATGTCTCACCTGAAGTCCACATTCTGGAGCTCTGTGCCCTACGGCTCCCTTTAACTTTTCCTTGCTAGCTTCTATGAAATCATGCATATCCTTCATAGACAATACCTGGCTGGGATATTTTTTTTTTTTTTTTTTTTTTGCGGTACTGGGGATTGAACTCGGGGCATTCTACCTCCGAGCTACACCCCCAGCCCTATTTTTTATTCTTTTATTTTGAAACCGAGTCTCACTAAGTTGCGGAGTGGCTCACTAGGTAGCTGAGGCTGGCCGCGAACCCGGATCCTCCGGTCTCAGCCTCCCGAATGCTGGGATTACAAGCGTGCGCCACCACGCCCAGCTCTGGCTGGGATATTTTGACACCTCATGATTAGAAGCTTAATCAACTATTTGATTTATTTGAAGCTAGTTCTGTATACACAGAATGTTCAAATGATAATCAGTTTAGTGAAGAATTAATGTGTGCATGTACAGTTAATGAAAGACAGCTCTAACTAATTGTTAGGAATTCATTAGTCTCAATTTAGGTGGTGTGTGTCCCAAGTCATTTCTTCTCTCTTGGTCTTATTTTCTTGTTTTCCTAAGAGCTTACATTGTCCTTGCACATCCTGCTGGCTGAGCAGGCTGTTATTTCCTGGACAATCTTTCCAAGCTGGCAGGCATGCTATTCCAAGGCTCTCACAGTTGTTATGAGTTTTGTGGGAGATTTACAGATTCCTTCTGCAGATATCTCATTTTCCTGCTGATGCTACTGCCTGCTTTCCTTGCAGTAAATCCTTATTATCTCACTTTATTTCTCCGTCTTCACCTTCCTTTCTAGTCGTGCTGCCGCTGTTTCTCTCCAGCTATCACTGAAACTCGCTTCTTTCCCTGCCTGCACTGCTGGCTTTCTTAGACATCACTCTTGTTATGTCTACCTGTTTATTTGTGTTCCTATGCAGGTCTTCCTAATTTCCTTGCATCCATCCTCCAGAGACATCATCGTTTTGTCAGCTACGACCACCTTCTGGGTAAGACCACCAGGAATACATTTCTCCCCCAGGAAATATGACAAAACCTTTCTCTCCATTGCTTGCTGTTCTCTCCCTTTAAAGCATTTCTCTGCTGAAGCAGCTAAGTGGCTGCACAACATAATCCTGTAGAAAGCTGGCAGAAATGCTGTTTTAGAGCATTTGTGTTTAACTCTTTACCACCCATTTTGTGCAGGTTCCAAAGGTCTGTGAATAATCCTTCAAGGAATTTTCAGTCAACATATGTTTTTTTTAAGTTATTTAACCTTATGCTATGAAAACTTCAAATTGTATAATGTAAGGCAGGAAAGGATAGAGAACCCCATGCACCCATCATTCAGCTTCAACACTTCTTCGGCTGTATCCAGTCTTGTGGTCACCTGTGTAAGCTACTTTCCATATTATATTGAAGCAAATCCCAGGTACATCCTTCCAGTTATCAGTACTTTAGTGCGTATCTCTAAATAAGAATGATGTTTTTAAAAACATTACCACAGACCATTAACACATGAAAAATAACATTAATTCCTTAATGTAAATTTGACCACTGGACATTACTTATAGTTGTTGTTGTTATTTTTTTTAAGAATCAATCAACTTCTTTGACTTTGACTCTGCACCATATTTTTCTTTGTTGTTCTAGTGTGTTCTGGGATCCCCCACCCCCAGAACTAACTGTAATGGACTACATCAATGGCCTGGGTGCATTTCCCTCTGGCATCTGGATTTGGTTCAGAATATGGGAGAAACAGGCAGAGAGGGAGGATGTGGAAGCAGGAGTGCTTATTGTCCTAAACCTAACCCCTATGGGGTTTGCTTTTGGCTGGAAGCATCCCTATAGAAAAACCACAGCCCTAGGCAACAGGAAACTCTGTCCATATAATTACCCTCTTTGGGTTCTGTAATTACTTTCTTCCCTTACCATTCAGTGTTGTTTTCCTTTATGTTATTTTTCCAAGTTCTGACATCCCTTATTGATTTCCCGAAGCCCCCCAAACCCATCCTGTCCATACTCCTTGAAATAAGTCTCATCATTGAACACTCCTCCAATGATGAACTTTGATGGTAGCATCAGTCTCCTGAGCTGATTGATGCAGGCCCAAGTACACCAGGAGGAATTAGATACAGTTGTTGCTTATAAGGGACTTGATCTGTAGAAATGAGGTCAACCATGTAAACACATAAATGAATCCAGAGTTATAGGAATTGTGATAGAAGCAGATATAAAGCATAGAGAGGCTACACATGAAGGAGTCTGACTCCATGAGGAAGAGGAGAGTAGGGAAGACTTCTTGGAGAAATGCTTGAGTGGCACCAAGGAAGAGGAACTGGTTATCAGTGGATAAATGGAAGGACTGGGCTTTGCCTAGGGCAGAACAGCCATACTGGGACGAGAGGGCAGAATGGGTGAAGCAGGAAAAATGGGACATCATCATGCACAAATACAATCTTCTGACAGCAAGAACTTACAGTGGGAGGAGCACACGAGTCCAGAAAAGTCTACAGATCCTAGAGTATCTTTATTACACAAAGAATCGTGACATCATTCTGTATGCTGTGAGGACTCCAGAAGATGGTACCTTTAAAAATGGAAAAATAATTCTCTATGGTGACAGTGAGCCTTTTTTAAAGGAGAGCAAGACTAGACACATGGAGAAGGACAAAGAGACAAGGGAAGAGGTAAGGGACTGATTAAAGCAATAATGATATGAAGAGACCTGGAGAAGGTAAAACTTGCCCATGTATGGGAACAGAGGTGAAGGGAACAGAGCACAGGTGACCCTCACCTCTTTGGCTTGGTGGTTGCTAATATCTTCTCAGGAAACTTGTAGTACAAGGCAAGAGTAAGTTTTGAGGTCAAACCATAAGAAAAGTGAGCTCACTTTGGGGTGGGGATTTTTTTGTGGGGCACTCTTTCTGTAGAAACAAGTTCAGAAGAAAACTCTGAACTAATAGTATAGATTTAAGCATTGCCACAAAACACATATTACTGCTGCTATGGAAAAAATCGAGATTGCTGAAGAAGGCTGCTCACTTAATAAGAAAGATAAGTATTGTGCCAGCAAAGTTTAAGGAACAATTAAAAAGTAAACAGTTATTTAAAGGAAAAATTATGGTAGGCATTTAATATTTATAGTCTAGTAGTCAAAGGTCTAATATATCTTATTAGATCTTTATTATATCCTGAGGTTACAGGCATCTTTTAAATTTTTTTTTTTGTATTGGTACATTGTAATTATACACCATGATGAAGTTCAAGGTGATAGAGGCATATAAGCACACAGCACTCTTTGAGCCCTCCTCCAGTTCCCACCCCACTGCCTCCTCCTCCCCACCTCCCTATGTATGACATTGTGATTGGCATTGATATATCTGTGTATGTACATCATGTCCATTGAGGTGTTTCCTTCTGCCTCCATCAGTTATATCACCTCTCTCACTCCCCTAAGGTTTCTCCTTTCCCTGGAGTCCCTCCTGTGTCCCAATTTCTCCCTAGCTTCCACATATGAGGGAAAACATTCAACTTTTCACTTTTTGTAACTGGCTAATCTCACTTAGCATAATTATTCTCAAATTCTATCAATTCCCCTGAAAATGACATAATTTTGTTCTTTTTAAAGGCTTCATAGAATTCCATTGTGTACATATCCCCAAATTTTGTAATCCACTCATCTGTTGATGGACATCTCAGCTGGTTCCATAGTTTGGCAATTATGAATTGTGCTGTGAGATTTCCCCTAACCCCAACTAGAATGACAATCATTAAAAGCACAAGCAATATTAAATGCTGGAGGATTTGGACAAGTAGGAACTCTGATACATTGTTGGTGGGATTGCAAATTATTGCAACCACTTTGGAAAACAGTGTGGAGGATCCTGAGAAGAATGGGAATGAACCTACTTACTATATGACCCAGCTATACCTCTTCTGGGTATCTACCCAAAAGAACTGAAACTAGACTACCATAATAATGCATGCATATCTATGTTTATAGCATCTTATTTTCAATCTCACAAATGGAAAAAGTCTGAATTTGAGAGATAAGCTGTCTTTAGTGGGAACTCTTGCAGTTTTTCTCCATTTAATATGATGCTGGCTGTGGGTCTATTGTATATTGCCTCAATGATTTTGAGGTATGTTCCTTCTATTCCAATTCTCTGTAGTGCTTTTAGCATGAATGGGTGTTGGATCTTGTCAAATGCTTTTTCAGCACCAATTGAGATGATCATGTGATTTTTGTCTTTGAGTCTGTTTATGTGGTGAATCACGTGTATTGTTTTTCATATGTTGAACCAGCCTTGCATCCCTGGGATGAACCCGGCTTGGTCATGGTGTATAATTTTCTTGATGTGGTTTTGAATGCGCGTTGCTAGTATCTTGTTTAGCAGTTTTGCATCTAAGTTCATCAATGATATAGGCCTATAGTTTTCTTTTCTTGAGCTGTCTTTATTTGGTTTGGGTATTAGTGTGATGTTGGCTTCATAGAATGTGTTTGGAAGGGTCCTGACAACACTACAAACTAGTAACAATGAGACTAGAATTCACGCCATTTAACTCATTTCCAGTACATCATACTGCTTTTTTTTTTTTTTTTTTTTTTTTTTTTTTTTTTTTTT
>PVLC010006378.1:0-12505 GCA_004027655.1 Graphiurus murinus
TCAGGGAGATGCAAATCAAAACTACCCTGAGATTTCACCTAACTCCAGTCAGAATGGCAATCATAAAAAACACGAACAACAACACCTGCTGGCGAGGATGTGGAGAAGTGGGAACCCTAATACATTGTTGGTGGGAGTGCAAACTTGTGCAACCACTGTGGAAAACAGTATGGAGGATCCTCAGACGAATGGGAATGAATCTACCATATGACCCAGCAATTACACTACTGGGTATATACGCAAAAGAATGGAAACCAAACTATCAGACCGATGCATGTGTATCTATGTTTATAGCGGCTCAATTCACAATAGCCAAACTATGGAAGCAGCCAAGATGTCCATCCACAGATGAATGGATTACAAAACTATGGGATATATGCACAAGGGAATTTTACTCAGCCATAAAGAAGAACAAAATCATGTTCTTTGCAGGGTAATGGATGCAACTGGAAAACATTATGTTAAGTGAGATTAGCCAGTCACAAAGAGTAAAGAAACATATGTTCTCCCTAATATGCGGATGTTAGGGAGTAGATGGGACATAAGAGGGTCCCCAGATGAAAAAGTAGAGACCCTCGATAAACAAAGAAGTAGACTTAACCGAAGGGAATGGACGGGGGGTTGAGGGGGGAGCATCCTAAGGCACATGATGTACTTACACAATTATATCAAGATCATTCACTGAACTGAACTTGAGAGGGAGGGAGGGCGAGGGAGGGGGGTGAGAATTGGGGATAGGGTTAGATGAGAAATGTGTGCACATGAGTCTTTATCAATTTGTACCTAACAAAAATGTATAAATACAAAGCACGAATTATTACAATAAAAAAAGAAACATTCTAATGAAGTCATACATTTTAGTACTTATAGAATGTGTTTACACACATGCATATGAGAATGGCAGGCCACCCAAAAGGAAGAATACGATAAGTTAAAAAATGCAATAAACACTTTCAAAAATGAACTTTGCCTCTTTTTCCCCTTTGTAGATTTCCAGGAGGCACAAATTAGTCATTATTGTATGTGTTATTCACATGAGCCTCACCTACCCCACGTTCTCAGATGCCAATCACTCCACAAACCCTTACCACAAGCATGCTATCTGCCCTACCCCCTTACTGACAGGCCTAGCTACTGCCTTTGCAGAGCTTAGATTTCCATCGGGAATGCAGACATTAGACAAATAATCACACAATTAATGAATGAAAGTCCATCATAAAAAAAAGGTGCTTGAGCTGGGCATGGTGGCATATTTCTGTAATCCTAATACTTGGGAAAATGAGACAGGAGGATGGAAGGTTTGCAGCTAGCCTCAGCAACTGAGTGAGGCTCTCTGCAACTTAGTGAGATCCTGTTTCAAAATAAAAAGTAAAATAGGGCTGTGAGTGTAGCTCAAAGGTAGAACACCCATGGGTTCAATTCCCAGTACCACACATACACACAAAAATATGCTTGGAAGTACAAAAAGTCCAGAAAAATATTTTTTTTCATATATCTCTAGAGCCTTACATGATTTTTAATGTATTAAGTGTTAAATAAATATTTTCAATAAAGTCAATAAATGAGTGAGTGAATCAATAAAGGAGTATGCTGATTTTCCAAAATGATAAAGGTTTATGCCTCAAAAAATACAAGCCAGGTGCAGTGGTGCAAACCTGTAATATCAGTACAGGATGATCACAAGTTCCAGGCCAGCTTCAGCAACTAAGTGAGACCCTCAGCAACTTAATTTTATTTTTTGTTTCAAAACAGAAAATAAAATTTGGGAGGCTGAGACAGAAGAATTACATAGTGGGACCTTGTTTCAAAACAAGTAATAAAAAATAAGGCTGAGGATGTACTCAGAGGTAGAATGCCCCTGGGATCGATTCCTGGTACCACAAAAATAAATAAATAAATAAATAAATAAATAAATAAATAAATAAATAAATAAATAAATGTGATGGCATTAAACCAAAAAATTTCTGCTCATCAAGAGTCGAAAGGGAGAGATACAAAATGGAATATCTTTGCCAACTATTCCTCTGATAAAGGACTAATATCTAGAATATACAAACTACTTAAAAGACAACATAGACAAACAGAAACCAAATAAGCCAATCAAGTAATGAGCAATTGAACTAAATAGCCACCCACAAAAGGAGAAACAGAAGTGGCCAATAAACACATGAAAAAATGTTAGCAACATAATTAGTAATTAGGGAGATGCAAATCAAAACTACAGTGAGATTTCATCTAAGCCCCAAATCAGAATGACGATCATCAAGAAGTCAAAAAAAAAAAAAAATGCTAGTGAGAATGTGAGGAATTAGGAACTCTTCCACACTGTTGGTGGGATTACAAATTAGTGCAGCCACTATGGAGAAAAGAAACTGATGGAACTACCATGAATTCTAGTTAGTCTCTAAGACTATACAGAGCTCATGGAAATTAGGGAGTGAGGCCACTTCCCAGGATTTGACTCATGGAAGCAGGGGGTGGGAGGCAGTCATTCCTTTTCTTGAGATAGAAGGGATGTGAAGGAACAGATTGTGGGGTTACTGGAAATGAAGAGTTTTATTTTTGATGAATTAAATGTGAGACATTTATTTTGTTTTGAAGTGAAGATATCACATATAATCCCAGAAGTCAGACATACAGGAAATAAAGATGTAGAGGAGAATAGGATGCAAATGGGATTTAAATTCATGGAAAATCTATAAATTCAGCTAGCCATGGGGTGTAGACAGAAAATACCAGAAGGCCTGCGACTAAGCCCTGATAAGGAATAAGGACAGCAAATGACATACGAGGAATATCTGGATTTTTCAAACATCAAGATATGTGTTTTTGTTTTGGTGCTGGAGATTGGATTCAGGGGCATTCTATCTATAAACTACACCCCTAGCCCTATTGTATCCTTTTATTTTGAAACGGATTCTTTCTAAGTTGTTTAGGGTCTCACTAAATTGCTGAGGCTAGCCTTGAACCTGTGATCCTCTTGTCTCAACCTCCCCCATACTGGGATTATGGAAGTGCACCACCTTGCCTGGCATGACATGGATATTTGAATCATGTGCCGTGAGAGGTTGGGTGGATTAAAGAAAGTGGGATGTCCCTTAGATTTGGATGCAGGGAGGTCATTTCATTGAAGTATATTCCACGGAGCATTCTGCATTGGTCAGGGCTCCCCAAGAAAAACAGAACCAGTGGCACACTTACATGTACTAGGGATTAGATGCAAGGAATTGCTTACATAGTTCTGGGACTGGCTAAGTAAGTATGACTTCCACAGGCCAAGCCATCAGTAAGGACAAGCTAGGAATTCCATCAGGAGCTGAAGCTTCTGTCCACAAGTGGAAATTCTTCCTCCTCAGGAAAGTTCAGTTCTGCTCTGGAAACCTTGTAACCTATTGAACCTGGTCCTCCCAAGTTACCTAGGATCATCTCCTTTAACTAAAGTCAACTGATTGTAATCCTCAGCCATATCACAGCCATGCCTAGAAGGGCATTTGGTTGAATAGACCGTAACATGGCCAAGTCAACACATGTAAGTGACTCTCTCTCAGTCAGGTCATTGTTCCCACTTTCCCATGTGTTATTCAACCACAGTTATGCTCCCAGCTAAATCATAGATCATGGAATTGAAAGACATCTGTGAGCAACACACTTAGCTTTTTCTGGTGACAGATTCCTTTAAGAATATGATAGCAAGCCGGGCATGGTGGCGCACGCTTGTAATCCCAGCATTCGGGAGGCTGAGACCAGAGGATCCGGGTTCGAAGCCAGCCTCAGCTACCTAGTGAGGCACTCTGCAACTTAGTGAGACTCGGTTTCAAAATAAAGAATAAAAAATAGGGCTGGGGGTGTAGCTCAGAGGTAGAATGCCCCTGAGTTCAATCCTCAGTACCGGAAAAAAAAAAAAAAAAAAAAAAAGGAATATGATAGCAATGAAAGATTCTCTTCTCATAAAAATGCCCACAAGCACATGTCCATTTTTTTTTAGTCTAAAGATTGATGAGTTCCAGTACAAAGAAAGGTGAGCAGGGGAGACCTCAACAAAAGCCAAGTTTTAGAGAGAAACTATTCTGTGAAGAGGATCAGGGAGGTCATAGTTAAATAGTTAAATAGTAATAGTTAAATAGAGCCATAAGATGTTTGTTATTATTGTCTTGTTTGGTAGTGTACTCAGCAAGTTATGTTTAAAGAATGATCCTTTAAAGAGGAATGGGATGATGCCTAAAAAGAGGATTAGATCAAGAGAATATAATGGGGCATTGGATTTAGATGGAGATGCATTCATCTGTCTCCTGCCATAGAGAAGTCACCAAAGCACAAGGGCTAGTGGGTGGAGATTGTAGGCTGCCAGCATCAGGTTCTTCACAGAAGAGTCCCTCCCCTGTCCCATCTCTCCAACGTAGATAAGGGCCCATCACAGACCAAGCTTATCTGAAAGCAATTCATCCTCTTAGAGGATGTTCTAGCTGTAGAGCCCGGCTAGAGAGGGAGGATGGGCTACTGGAAAGCCAGGGGCTCTCAACTTGATCCAGAATTGGGCTCTAGCAGATCTGTGGACTTCTTGGCACTAAAAAAACATGGACATGTGCTTGTGGGCATTTTTATAAGAAGAGAATCTTTCATTGCTATTATATTCTTAAAGGAATCTGTCACCAGAAAAAGCTAAGTGTGCTGCTCAGAGATGTCTTTCAATTCTATGATCTATGATTTAGCTAGGAGTATACACTGTAGTTGAATAACACATGGGAAAATGGGAACAAATGACCTGACTGGGAGAAATCTAAAGAAAGAAAGTGTGATGGAGGGTAATAAATAAGATGATTACATGAAAATAGTGGGCAGGAAAAATAGCATGAATGCATTTTCTGCTTTTTTTATTTGTTCTTCACTCTAAAAGCTTCATACAATATATTAAAAAAAATAACCTCCCGGTAGAGACAACTTGTTATAGGGAAAATCTGGAGACCCTCAAATTCTTGCTGAGGAGGAAAATCTCTCTTTGATATAATGATTTGATGATGTTCTCTTCCATAATATCACATTCCTTTGGAAAGTGTTTGTTCAAAATAGATAAAGCCTTCTTTCTTTCTTCTTTTTTTTTAGTTCTGGAGATTGAACCCAGGGGGCTTCTACCTACAAATTACATCCCAAGCCCTTTTTACTAATTCATTAATGAACTAAGTAATTAATTAATTAATTAGTAAAAAGTAAAATTAATCAGTAAGAAATTAATTAATTCATTCATTTTGCAGTACTGGAGATTGAATCCATGGGCATTCTACCTCTAAGCTACACTCCTAGCCCTATTTTTATTCTTTATTTTGAAACAGGGTCTCACTAAGTTGTGGAGGACCTCACTAAATAGCTGAGACTAGCTGTGAACTTGTGATTCTCCTGTATTGACCTCTGAAGTACTGGAATTGAAAGTGTGCACCACCATACCCAGCTTACTTTTTTTTTTTTTTTCTTTTTTTTTGGTACTGGGGATTGATCTCGGGGGCATTCTACCTCCGAGCTATACCCTCAGCCCTATTTTTTATTCTTTATTTTGAAACCGAGTCTCACTAAGTTGCGGAGTGCCTCACTAGGTAGCTGAAGCTGGCCGCGAACCCGGATCCTCCGGTCTCAGCCTCCCAAATGCTGGGATTACAAGCGTGCGCCACCACGCCCGGCTCCGGCTTACTTTTTTATTTTCAAACAGAGTCTCACTAAGCTGCTGAAAGTAGGCAGGCCTCAAACCTGTGATCCTTCTGTCTCAGCCTCACAAGTTCTGGGATTACAGATACACACTACCACACCTGGCAGATACAGACATTTCAACAGCAAATGCTCTCTGAGCAGTCATTTCAACAACACATCTTTTATCAGATGTATGCACCTATGTCCACCTTGAGTTTACCTTGAGATCTATGAACATTTGCTTTTTGAACTCTCATTTCCAGACATCTCAATTCAGCATACATGGAATGCAGCTAGGAACATGCATTTTTTTTCTTTTCTTTTCTTTCATTTTTTGGAGCACTTCCAATAATTCTGAGGTATGTGTTCAGTTGACCTCATCGGGGAAGCAGCACTCCTGCAGCCCAAACGAGGAAGTTACAGGACTCCTTGAAAGTGCTGATGGTCAAAAGTGTTTACTTATTAGGGATCATTGGATGTTAACATATATATAGAGAGAAGAATATTACTACTCAAAGGAGAAAAAGTATTTATGTTGATGCAATTTTGGTTTTAGTATGAGTTTTACAAGGGAGAATTACAGGGATGAGAACCTATAGATGGGAAGATCTTCATTCATCTTCAATGATTGAAGAGGCCACAGACCAAGTGAAGAGTGCCATACTTCTAGGAGAGAAGCATTCTCTGAGTTATATTGAATCGAAATTATCCTCCTCTTCTGGTACTGAAGAAATACTTCTTCTGTCTCATTTTATTTTATTATTTTATTTTACTTCATTTTATTGTGGTACTAGAGAATGAACTCAGAAGTGTTCTACCTCTAAGCCACACCCCAAGACCTATTTTATTTTATTATTATTATTTTATTTTATTGATACAGAGTCTCACTAAGTTGCTGAGAGTCATGCTAAGTTGCTGAGTCTGACCTCAAATCTGTTATGCTCCTGTCTCAGCCTCCCAGGTACTGGGATGACATGCATGTACCACCATGCATGGCAGGGAAGACCTTTATAATAAGCCACCACACTTCTGGAAAAAAAAACAGCCTTAACTATTTATTTGATTGCCAGTGACAATCCCCAAAAGCTCTTAGCTTTGGACTTATTGGTGAGCTTTTAGTACCATATTACCTCCAAGTTCTGTCAGCCCTACCTAGAAGAAAATTTTTAATACTTCTGAGTTGGGGTTCATAATATATATATATATATATATATATATATATATATATATATATATGTATATGTATCAAGTAATATTTTGTGCATTTAATGGACTCCATTTTCAAAGACTCCAACCTTAACCCTGATGGTATTTTTCCAACATCTTTGAATCTAGAGCATCTTGAACAAGTTCTGACATCTCTACTACCCACAAAACATCTATTAACCCCCCATATGGGCAAATGTATGCTCACATACACATATACACACATATATATGTATAATGTTTATGTTTACATAACTCTTATTTAAAGTCTAACATGTGTTTAAAATAAGGCAACATCATTCTCAATGTGACCTGATATTCGTTTGACAGTGTCACTCAAACACACTGCAGTGCTGGAGGACATGTGTGGGTACTTACTGTAGGGGCATCCGTAGACTTCCACTCTCATGCCAATCCTTCCACTAGGGTTCCACTCCAAGGGCACGAAGCGGACGAAGCGGGCTCTCACTGAGTGCAGGAGCTTGTGATGTACCACGCTGTCAGCGTTCATGTTTCCTGCAAAGGTCTGCAGGGAGAAAGGCACTTGGTGAGGTCTGCAATCACCAGAAACATAAATGGGTGCCCACTGGCCACTCTACTGAATCTGCCAGAGACTTCCAGAAATGCTGCACATTATTCTCTAAAGTAATTCCTCATCTCGCACCCAGACAAAACTATGAATAAAGCAATCTGGCCAAATTGTAACAGGGAACACCTAAAAGCTTTACAAAGTTAATAGTACAATGAAATGGCCATATTTGTAATTTTCCTAATAAATGTAGACTGGCAGATAATGGGTCGTCTCCTCTTGGAGGGGAAAGTCTTTTACTGAAGCAATTGTTATTGTTATTTGAGGCCAGTTACTATGCTAAGCACTTCTCATTATTATTATATAATTTTACAGATAAAAAAAAATGTCTACAGAGAGGAAGGGGGAAGAAAAACTATCTCCAGATCACCCAATGTTTAGCGATTGGTCTGAGAGTCAATTCTGGTATTGTTCTGTTTCCAATTTTATGATCCTCTATTCCTCACTTCTGACTACTCCATTGCTAATTTTTATTGGGGAAAGGGGAGATATCATGACTTAGATCTATTTAAAGTCCATTTTCACATTTCTATGTGAAGTTTAAGTGGAAAACCATACAACCAGGCACTATTTGTTCCATATATTTTGCTTCATACCCTTCATTTTGATAAATAGTCACAGGAAGCTTTGAATTTTTCTGCACATGGAATTCAGAGGCTCACATCTCATCTATGTTTTCAACAGTAGTCAAATATATATAACATAAAATTTTCCATTTTAAAGTGTTCAATTCAGTGTCATTAAGTGCATTCACATTGTTGTGTGACCATAACCACCAATCATCCTCACAACTTTCTCATCATCTCAATCATACCTCCTCTCTTGGAAAGGATGTCCACTACCTCACCAACATGCTTGTTTCCATCTGAGTCAGCCCCTTTATTCTCAGCCTCCATAATTTATAGGTAAATGCTGCCAGCCCATGTGTAATTAACACCAAACAGAAAAGAAAAAAAAAAACTTTCTATGCTTCCTCAAATGGCCAAAGTGAACACAAGTAAGATTTTGTGTTTAATGGAGTTCATTTTCACGGGCACCAATTTTAATGCAATGTCATTTTTGTATTTTGACCCATCTCTGACATTTCTATTATTCTCAAAATACCCACTAGCTTGATATTAGGCAATTCACAAAATTACCTTCATGTGTCAAGAGGTGGCTTAGAAAGTGGAAAAAGGCTCAAGTCTTGTCCTATCTTTCTGCTCTATCCACAGCACTACTCTTTTTTTTTTTTTTTTTTTTTTTTTGAGGTACTGGGGATTGAACTCAGGGGCATTCTACCTCTGAGCTATACCCCCAGCCCTATTTTTTATTTTTTTATTTTGAAACAGGGTCTCACTAAGTTGCAGAGTGCCTCACTAGGTAGCTAAGGCTGGCCGTGAACCCAGAACCTCTGGTCTCAGGCTCCCAAATGTTGGGATTACAAGCATGCACCACCACGCCCAGCTCACAGCACTGCTCTTGAATAAGAAGGGAATGACTCAATGGAAAGGAACTTCTTGAGATTCAGGCCCAACCTCTCATCCCACACACCTGTCAAAGTTTCATCCATTTTCTCTTCATCCCAACAAAGAATGATTTTATTTGGCAGGATTTATTTTCACATATCCTGCAATCAGCACAGTTATGATGGGGTTTCCTTCTCTTGCTCACCTAGGAGGGACTCCTCTCTGGGAGTTTGGCCCTTTTCAATTTTCCTTGCATCCATATCTCTTTGGTAATATTTAGGGAAGGGAAGAGAGGTTCAGATGACTTCTCTCTAGTTTAACAAAAGATATTTATTTTATTTTTGTTTGATTAGTTTTATTTTGCAATGGGAGTTGAAACCAGGAGTGTCTATCTCCAAGTTACACCCCCAGACCTATTTTTCTTTTTATATTTGAAACAAGTTATCTTGCTAGGATGTTGAAAGTCTTGCTATATTGCTGAGGCTTTCCTCAAACCTGCGATTCTCCTGTCTCAGTCTTCCAGGTACTAGGATTGCGGGCATGTGTCACTGCACCCAGTTGGAAAGTATTTCTTTACAGCCTAACAGGCCGGCTCCCATCAGCATCTGGATGTCCTGTTTGTTGTGTGTACCATGTCTACCTCACCAGTCATGTGTAGCCCAAATATATAACAGGAATTTTTCCATACAAAGAGTGACTACATGCCGTCTTCTGTGTTCTGTGTAACCAGTAGACTGGATATATTTACAAATAATACTGTCTGATTTTATTTGAGTTTATTCCTAAATCAAACATTAAGGATTCAGACATTCAAACATTTCTGCTTAGATAAGGCTGAATCCTGTGTTCTCCTCTGAAGGCAGCAGCATGACGAGGTGACTCTAGGAGGGAAGGCATCTTACTCAGTCTCTATGTCTCATGTCACGGTCTTATGACTGCTGCAGTTTCACGGTTTCAAAGTCTTCTTGTCCCAGAGCCGTGTCATTTGCTACATCATAGTCTCAGAGGCTCAAGGCCAAGCTGACCCAAGCAAGGTTACATGGGGTTGAGGCTTCACAGTCTTCACTGTGTGGTCCCAGGCCCTCCTGGAGGAGGCAGTATACAGTCACCTAGGAGGTATCTGATGCTAGGGCAGATGAGTCCAAACAAAGCTACAGCCAAGTCCTATGCCATGTTCCCTGGGGCAAGACCAGATTGCAAAATCTGCCTGAAGACCAGGAATCTTTCTACACTTCTCCCATTACTACCTCTATATGTCCACTACGTCAGGTCTCTGCTACCAAATAGTTCCTGTGACTACTGTCAGAGTTGCCATGTTCAAGGTCTTATCTTCTCTAGATGCTTACTAGCTTCTTTGATTCATTACTTCACTTTGTCCTGCTTAGCTTCAAGGAAGGTTTTAACCAACCTCCTCAGTAAAGAAGGCATCTCATTAACCACCCACCCCCACACATGTACACCCATATATGCACACATGCACACACATGCTCACATATGCACACACATACACATACACATTTAATCTTCCTCAAGTGTTTACACATCTTACAGTGTACCAACCTCACCTGAAGGACTCTGTGATTCAGAGATGTTAACAGCACAAACACATCACAAAATCAGGGCAGGTCACTTCTATCTCTAATTCTGCCCTATATTCCAAGCTCTACTTCTCAGAAGTTTGTTTTATTTTTTTGTTGTTTTCCCAAACTCTGCACCAAGTAGTATTATACTGAATGTGGGTACACACCTTATAAATTTGTAATAAGGTACAGATGATTTGAATAATAAATATTAAATATCATTCATATGGTTCTTAACAAAATGGATAATTATTTTTTTTGGTGGTGCTGGAGGTGGAACCCAGGGCTCTACTCATGATAAGTAAATGCTCTATCACTGAGATACACTCCCAACTCTAGTAGTAATCAGTAACTCCAGTGCTTGGGAGGCTGAGAGAGAAGGATGGCAAGTTCAAGGCCAATCTCCTCAACTTTGCAAGACTCTGTTTCAAAGTTTAAAAAAAAGAGGGAGGAGTTGAGTATGTAATTCAATGGTAGATTGGTATTTTTGCATGTGATGCATTGTAAATTTTATATCATATTTGAGTATAGAGTGTCAGGCAAATGCATGCACACAGCTCTAGATGCCTTCCGCACCAGGCCCCTCCACCTTCCCTTGTCGATCCTTCCCCCATCCCTACCCATATCTTTGATAATGGAATTGGTAGTTTTATATACATTCATAGCATTGTTTCTACTATTACATTCTTTATGGCTCCATCTCCCATCCCTGATCCCCCTCAGTCACTCCCCTGGAGTTGCCCTTATTTCCAGAATATTATGACATTTGCATATCCATGTCCATAGCAGCATAAGTTACAATAGCCAAATTATGGCACCAGCCTAGGTACCCATAAATAGATGAATGAATCACAAAAGTTTGGCATATATACACAACAGAATTTTACTCAGTCATAAAGAAGAAAGTCTTGCCTTTTGCAGGAAAATGGATGGGACTCAAGAATGTCATACTAAACCAGTAGAGCCAGTCTCTAAAAACAAGTAGTTGAACGTTTTCTCTTATGTTTAGAAGCTAGAGAGATACTCCAAAATAAGGAAAATATCACATAGATTAGCATACATATAATTTAAATAAGAACTTGAGGCTGAGAGAAGTTAATCCTTGTAATGATCACAAGATGCCAAAATGTTCTTATTGAAGAAAATCTGAGTTTCCCATTTTCTGCTTCAGGTAACTCTCCAACACACGTTGTATAAACATTATAAAAGGCAATAAGCACATAGAAGGCAAATCACAGGAAGGGCTTATTCACCTCCAAGTATGTAGAAGAATACACCAGAAATTAAGGAAAGGAGAATGAGACATTCATCCTGGACATTTAACACCACTGGCTCAGGAGTGGAAGAGCCTGTGGTGATAAGAAAGGTGCCCGTGTGTGCTTCCCCACACCTTGGTAGGGAGCAGATGAAGTGAAAACAGGCTTGGAGGCTAAGTGGGGGAGGGGGGTGTGGTTTAGCCCCTGATGGTGGACAGATCTGTATTTGTTGCCACCAAAGCCACTCATGTGGATTCAGTTTTCCAATCCCACACTGATGATAGTGAGGTTACATGAATTCAGGTACCATCAGTTAGCTGTTGTTAATTTGCCTAAGTGCAATCTTTGCAAGAAATAGATGGTCTGAGAACCCAGGTCCTTATTGAACCAGGGACTTTGCCAAGGAATTCTGGAAATTCTCAGGAAGACCTTATTTCAAGTCTTGGCTCTTCCAAACATACCATGCTGCCTAAGGAAAATAAACCAAGAGAGTGGGAGAGAAAAAGAGATGAGCTTTGGATGCAAATCCCAACAACCTGCTGATACCTGCTCTTTATCTTCAGCAAAGCTCCTGGACTGCAGTTCTCTTTGTGGTATGAATCACATCTTGTTTTAAACTGAATTTTCTAACCCAGTGTATGAAACACAGTATTTTTCAAAGATACATTGACAAAGATTTCAAGAGTCCAAACTAAACCCCTGTAGTTGTTTTGAAATCAGTGAATTTACAAAGAGCATCAATCATACTGA
>PVLC010006378.1:12605-69887 GCA_004027655.1 Graphiurus murinus
GGGAGAGGGAGAGGGAGAGGGAGAGGGAGAGGGAGAGGGAGAGGGAGAGGGAGAGGGAGAGGGAGAGGGAGAGGGAAAGGAAGAGGGAGAGGGAGAGGGAGAGAGAGGGAGGGAGGGAGGGAGGGAGGGAGGGAGAGAGAGAGACAGAGAGAAAACATGAGAATATCTATCCAGTTCTAACAGAAAATACTTGCAAAAATCCCTCTGTGTGAGAGACTATTCTCTAACAGGGACCTAGTAATACCCTCAAGTCCCATGCGAGGCACTTGCCAAGTATACTTAAATTTTCCAAGTGACAGTCAAAGGGCTCATCCCTCAAAACAGTGCAAATTTAAGCTAAGGAGGGACTGGAAGACCAGAAGTAATTACAAATGCATTTTTCTTTATTCAATAAGATACATTTAATAAGACAAAGGGTAATTAACATGCAAACCGTAGGGTTAAAACTCACATTGAAGAGCCTGTTCAGGCTTCAGGGCTCTAAACTGCCACTTGGATGTGCACAGGGACGGGTTTCAGACAAGCATGTACAGAGAAGAAGAGACAGGTAAAGGTAACTCACTGGCCATGACTGGATGCTGAGGAGGGAGTCTGAAACCTTACATTTCTCCAGGATAGAAGAGGATCAGGCTTTGAGTCCTCCTCTGTTTCCTATTCCTATCACATCATTGTAAGTGTGTCTGAAGTGCAGCAATCTGCCCTTTCCTAGGTACCTTTATTCAATTAGGCTGGAATGTGATGTAGAGGAGTCTTGTTGTGTCCTACTAGCTGACAAATGGGGATGACTGATCCATGATCTCTGTCTCCCAACCCTGCCTTTGTTGCCTGGTTATAGTCTCCAGAGTAGAAACAATGCAAGACTTTTAGGCAGCAGTGCAGACAGTCTCGACTTAGAATGGTTCAACTTACAATAGTTCAACTTTGGATTCCTCAACTTCAGGATAGTGGGGAAGCAATATGGATTTAGTAGAAAGTGTACTTCACATTTTGAATTGTGATCATTTTGTGGCCTACTGCTGTGCAGTGGGATCCTCTCTCAGGATACCAGCAGTGTCAGAGCCATAGCTCCCAGTCTGCCATATGACTTGATGCCTGGCATTTCACAGATCTTGGTGCTACCAAGGTGGGCAATGTGTATTCAGAGCATTTTCAACATATGATGTTTCAACTTATGATGTCTTTATTGGGATGTGACCCCATTGTTAAATCAAGGAACATCTGTGGAGAAACACTTCCCCCAGGATGAGTAGAGACTGCTATGCAGCCCACCCAGATGAGACTGTGCAAAGATCACCATGTGCTTATTGAACCTGTTCTTTGTACTTGGGAATCAGTACCACTACAAGGTAGATACCCCTCTGGTGACCTTTCTCAACACCATTTCACCCCTGGCACAACCTTTATGACTCCTGGGCTCTCTTGCAGTCTTGCAGTAACTGGTCACATAGGCATTTTGTTCCTTGTACCCCTGATCTGACCTCAACTGTCAGTTATATTCCTGAAACCTAGTGTATCCATTTCAGAAAATGAAATCCCATGTGATGTCCTAATATTGACTACTCCGTTATTAATTTGCCAATGTGAAAGTTCTTCTCTCTCTGTTTGTCTGTCTCTCTCTTTCTTTATTTTTGGCACTGGGGATTGATCCCAGGGGCATTCTGTCTCTGAACTACATCCTCAGCCAGCCTTTTTGTTTTGAAATAGGGTTTCACTAAGTTGCTGAGACTGGCTTCAAATCTGCAATCCTCCTGTCCCAGCCTCCCAAGTGTACCAGGCTTGTGTTACTGTACCCAGTTTGAAAGTGATTTCTGATGTAAGTCTAATCAGACATAAGGTCCCCAGACACATAGCCAGAGTTGATCCTGACCCAGCACCAACATTTTATTGTTGTTGTTGCCACTGATGGGACATTATAGGACATGCCAGAAGGTGTTTCATCATAAGCTATAAGGTAACATGGAAAATTGCTTCAATCATATGCCTCTCCCACTGGAGGTTCACTGGGTGTGATGGTGACCACACTTTGTCCCAGGTAGAGAAACCCAGCTTTCAGTGCCTGCAGTGCCCCTTGGCCATGGAACCCTGGATCTCCATTCTCAGTTCCCTCATCAAAGCAATTAGATGACTTCTATATTCCATTTCCTAATCATTCCTCCAATTGGATGAACCAGTATGCGTCCCTGTAAACTATTTGCATTAAAACTGTTCTGTCATGCACTGGCATGATAGTGCATACCTATAATCCCAGTGCTTGGGAGGCTGAGACCAGAAGATCACAGTTTCCAGGTAAGCCTCAGCAACTTAGCAAGACCCTCAATAACTTAGTGAAACCTTGTTTCACAATTAAAAAAAAATACTGGGAGTATAGCTCAGAGGTAGTATGTACATGTGTTCAATCCCCAAAGCAAATCCCCATTGGCCTCTGACTATTTCTAGCTTTATCAACCAATCATCATTAATTTGGAAGAAAACATCTGAACTAAGTTGCTTAACATTGTTCTGAGACCTATTCAAATTTAATGTACACAATACTCTAATAGCTTCAACTATGACAGTTATGGTAAATGCCTGGCTTACTTATTACTAGGAGATAAAAAAAAATCATGTATATAAACCCAGAGTCAAATAAAAATGTGGCTTTATTGACCAGCACCATGGATGATACAGATCACTAATTGTTCTTGAAGCTGCCACTGTGCATATAAAGATAAAGATGTTTTAAACAAAAAAGTGCAGATGTGTGACAGCAAACTCTCCTCTTGCTGTTGTTGGGTTTGTTCTGAAGTTCTGGGATTTGTGTGACTCCTGCTGTGTTAACTAAAAGGGGCAATAAAGTGACTGTTGACAACCATGTCCCATATTTATGTTTTTATCTCTGTGCTGAGAGCTGTAACACCAACATGCACGGCAGCCTCACCATATGGTGCATGCCTGAAAAGACTGAAATACCCACTTAGCAAAATCAGACTCTTCACACTCCACTAAAGCAAAGAGAAACAGTATGGCTGCCCTTCTGAAAAATAAATAGAAAGCCCTTTTCCCAAAGAAGTAGGCAGCAGGCAGATGAAAGCTGACAGGAGGGCCTGGCCTTCATTTATAGGACCTGAGGGAGGAGAAAGATTGAAGCAAGAGCCAGACCCAGAGCTAGGAGGAGGCTAACCAATGTGTCCAGGCTCAAACCTTATGTCAAAAGGAAGAACAGAAACCAAGAGGGAAAAGCTGTCAAGCTTGCCTGCCCATTGTTGTGGCTCTGCACATTGTGATGACAATGTTTATGCCAACCCTGTCTTCCTGGACAGCATGGCTGATCCCCCATCTTGTTTTATTTACCTTTTTATACTTATTAGCATCTGACAAACTGAAAACATGTATGTTTGCATGTATGTATGTATCTATCTATAAATCTATATTCATTTGTCTATATCTATCTATCATCCATCATCCATCTAAATCATCTATTTATCTCTTCTATCATCTATCTATCTAAATATCTTCTATCTACCTATCATCTATCCATCTATAGACTATCATCTGTATCTATCTATCTATCTATCATCATCATCCTCATCATCTGTCATCTATCTTGTACATCTTCCCACCATGATACTGGAAGCTTCAAGAGGACAGATTATCCCAGATCACAAGCAGGAGAGGTGATTCATAAATATTTGCTGGATTAACGAAGGAAATATACTCACTTTTTCTTTCTCTAATGGTATTTCTTACTCTAGAACCCCATTCTTTTTTCATGGGCCATCATAAGTGAATGGTGCTCCCAGAAGTATGATCATAATAGCATCTTTTGTGTGTTTCTTTTTCATAGATTTTGAAAACAAAGGATATGAGTTTTAAAATTTTTCTCAATTGTATGTCATTAGGAGGCTGGGATGACATTATTTTTTTAGAGTTCTTTCTATTATCATGGCTAAATTTAAAGCTTTTTCTTTCTCTTGGTACTGGGGATTGAACCCAGGGACACCCCTCCTTTAAGCTACACTTCCAGGCCTTTTTATTTTATTTTATTTTTTGGTAGGGGGAACAGGGTCTTGCTAAGTTGCCGACACTGGCCTCTAACCTGCAATCCTCCTTTCTCAGCCTCTCATTACGGGGATTACAGGTGTGTGCCAGTGCACCCAGCTAAATTAGGGCTCTTATTTTCTAGACTAGAGTGTTTCAGAGAAGCAAATAAAGTTCTAGTGTTCAAGGTTCCACACACTCTATGCCACCTAGCCTCTCAGAACCTAAAGAAGTATCCAAAGAAGATGTTGGGTGGTGCTGGATGGTATGTGACTCTTCTCTGATGTGTCTGTATGGTTCAGCTCGCTAACTGCACAAGTGATACATTGACTACATAATCTGGGTCCCATTTTTCTTTCTATGAATTGGCTAGAGAATATAGAATGGGCTAAGCCTGGTACTTATTTCATGAGTTCCACTTCATGGTTAAGAGGTTGCTCTCACCCTATTTCCTCCCCAGAGATTTTCAGAATCCTGTCTAGATATCAGTGTCTACCAGCAGATAAGTCCCAATTCATCTCTCATGTAGTCAATTTTCTGCAAAGACAATTTGACTTCCCTGAATGAGAAACTTTAAGACAGTGGGTTCTCACTGGAAAGAGGATCATGAAGTCAGACATTGCATATGTTTTTTAGTTTATTTTTTTTTCTCATTTTCCTGAGACTTGGATCCCAAACTAGCACTGTGCAGAAGATGTAAGTTAAGTGTCAGCTTTTGGTAAAACCATGGAATCGGCCAAGTTTATAATAATCTCTTCTTTTCTTCTTTGCTCCTTTGTTCTAGTTTTACTCTTAGCTGACTTCCCTCCCCCCTTTTTTTTTCCTGTTAAATTATATGTAAATCACCATTCTTAGGGTAAATTAGAATTTATGTTTCTAAAAGGAACACCTGAAGCACAAAAGAAGGAAGGAGAATGTGTGAAAGCAAGGAAGAAAAAGGTTTGCATGCTAAAATAATTAATTTCTGATGCCAGTTTGGCTGATAAATTGAGATAGAATCAAACTTGGAGGTCTGACTCTAGTGAATCAAATATTGGCATATGGTTCACCTCCCACTATCTCCCCCATCACTACTACCAACCTATTCATCTTCTCCTGGATTATTGAATTACTGAAACCATCCAGATGACCCAGCCACCTCCAGGATTACTCTCATCTAGTCAATCTGACGAGACAGCTCCTACCAGACCAGGCACAATTTTGTGGTATTACTTAGCAAGCCCTCTGCTCTCCAAACCATTTCTGTTTTCTTCTCTCCTCACTATATCTTCCTTCTTCCAGACAGCTAGAGGCTCCCTTGCACATGCCAGTGAACTCATTCCTTACCCATCTCCTCTGCTGTACACTTTCCCAGCCTCTTTGTTTAAGCAGGTGGCACTGTCCATGCTTACTCCCAATATCTCTCTGTCATAGCTATGCATGAGCAAAAGGCTTCAATGCCTGCACCCACCATGGTCTCCTCCTCTAGGCAGCAAATACTTGAGGGTCCCTACCTTCATTCTTCCTGTATCCCTAGCACCTGCTATACCATAGTACCCAGAAGGGGCAAGTGCATGCTTGAGGACTGGGGGTGTACATAGCTCAGTGGTAGAGTGCTCGCCTAGCATGTATTCAATCTCCAGCACTGCAAATAAAAACAGAAAAAAAGAAAAAAAATGCGTGCTTCATCAAGAACTTAGTAAAATTTTAGATGAACCATAGTGCAATGAAATGAGGGGATGCCACTAATCACTGAAGGAAATTTCTAGTGGCCAATAATTAAGCATGCAAAAAATGTAAATATTTGGTCTTATCTGAACATCTATTACCATGATGCTAACTCCAACATGGCTACCTCCAGTGCTTGAGGTATAGGAGATATTTTAAAACCAAACTATAACATTCTTAAAGAGGAGTACCCCTGGAAATCATCTACAGTCATTATTTTATGTAGAGCCTTAGGCTTTCATATCAAATTTCAGAATCTATTAAATTGAGATAACAATGTTGTTTTATCTATTCAATGGATATCATAATACTCTACCTTATGAGTTATATATTTTAGATATCAACACATATGTTTAGTTCCTAGAGTCAAATAACATAGTGGAAGTGACTCCAAAATCTGACTTGGGAAAAGGTGTTATAGATGAAATGTCTATGTGCCCCCAAAATTCACATGTTGAAATGCTAACACTCAATGTTATGGTATCAGGAGGTGGGCCTTCAGGAGGTAATTAGCTCATGAAGGTAGGTCTTCATGATGGGCTTTATAAGAAGAGTCTAGTTCTAGCTCTAGCTCTCTCTATTTCTCTTTTCATGTAAATATATAATCATTTATTATTCAAAATGTATAATTCAAAAATGTTATTGGTGCATTATAATTGTACATTGTAATTGTACTTTATAATGGCATTCATAGTAATACATTCTCTCTCTTAGCTCTCTCTCCATCATATGAGGATATAATGAGAAGATAGCAGTCTACAAATTAGGAAGCAGGCCTACAGCAGATACTGGATCTTAGTACCTGGATCTTGCACTCCCCACTCTTCAAACCTGAGGAATAGATTTCTGTTGTTCAAGTCATTCAGCCTAGATTATTTTTATTGTAGCAACCCAAACTGATTAAGGCAAAAGAGCTTCAGAATTGCCAATCTGCCCATATAATCATGCAACATTAATAACAGAGCTAATTTGCTCCGTACACTCAATGTCAAGAAACTCCTCTGGTCTTTCTTATCAACAGAGTGTCACCCAAATTTCTTTCTATATAAAAAAATGCCTGGTGACTTTCATTATTGCAGGATAGGAGCATCCTAAGACAGGAGGCTGAGATTTAAAAAAAAGATGCTCACTATTAGAGCCTGAGAATGGCTCTATGCCCTCTGCTGGACTCTACGACTGGTCTTTTTTTACTGGACTGATGATGGAGTGCAAGAGCAAAAGATTTGGAGCAAAATGTTGGGGGCCTGGATTCTAACTTGGAATGCATAATATGCAGTTATTCTTGTTTGCTGTTTTTGTAGTTGCTGTTGACATATTAGTAGAGGGATTGAGTCAGTACACACAAAGACCTATAGCCCCAGTTTATTTTACAAGTGAATTTACTCAGCTAAGGAATTCAGTGAAGTTCTGTTCACTTCTGTGGCTTTCTGGGACATCTATACTGTGCTATTCATTGTGAAAAGTTTAGAACTGAAAATAAGACTCTGGTACTGTATTTAAAGTAGCAGGCTATTTTTAAATTGACAAATAATTTAGAAAGAAAAAAGAAATAGAAATAGTTTGTTGTAGCCTAAATTTTGATTTTCTTTAAATCAAATTTAATCAAACATTTCTTATCAAAGCAAAAAAAAAAAAAAGCTAAAAAAAGATCCCCTAGAACTGGGAATTGATTAACCTTCTCCAGTAGCTCACCCCAGTGCTTCCACTGCAAACATTAATCACATTTCTGACTGTTCTCCTGCAGAAATACCTGGGAGGTTCCCATCGATGCAGAGGATTAATGCTGGATAAGTGTGTTGGGGTTGTACTGCAAAGAGGAGCAAGTGGCCAGCTCTATTCAGACTTTGCTTCTTCCCAAGTTTCCATAGTGAATTTCAAACCACTCAGCCTGATGATTCTACTCATGGCCTAACTTCTTTGTTGATAATGTTTGATCAAGCTAAATAGGCCCTCTGAGTCCTTTAGCATCACACATGGGGTCCTCTAATCTGGCCTTGATCTGTTTGATGTGTTTTATTTCTCACAATTTCTATATGCGCTGTAAAATTAAAAAAAAAAAAAAAAAGGCCACTCATTTTTCAACGCAGTAACTGATTTCACCTGTAGTGGAATCTCCTCCCAGTGGCTCTGTGCTATGGCTTCTTGGTGCTTTAGTGTGGAAGTGAGGGCCAACGCTGGCACACGCTGCCTTAGTTCAGACCCTTGTTGCCACCACTGCAGTGAAAACCTGGACAATTGCTTCACTTTTCCATCCTAACACTTGCCCATGTTTAAAACAGGAATAGGACTACATTTTTCAAGATATTGTGAGAAGAATGAATCCCTTTGGGCATGTGATTTTTTGTGTCTGGGTTCAAAAATTAAAAATATAAAAGGGCTTGGGTGTAGCTCAGAGGTGGACTGCCCCTGGGTTCAATCCCCAGTAACACAATAAGACACACACTTGTACACACACACGCGCACACACACACACACACACACACACACACACACACATTGCTGTGACATAGACCCTGATACATTGATGGAAAACCAAGACTGTGTTTTAGATGAGGCCCTGGCATCAGAAGGAAACCTAAAGGTCCATCAGACAGGCTGCAATCTTGTCTCCACATGATGCAATCTGGGCAAGCTACTCTGCCTCTCTGTGCCTCAGTTTTCCTCTCAGTTAAATGGGGAAACGACACTGGGGATATCAGAGGCTGCCAGAAAGATGAAAAGCAAAAGCCATATAGTTATTTAGTGGGTCCCTGCATGCAGCATATCCTCATGGCATGTTTAGTGTTCAGCTTTTCCTTTCAGTTATTAATGTGCCAAGTATCCATCCTGGTCAAGATGGAGTCAGACTATCTGCGGGGTCCTAGCTACCCTTCCAGAATTGTGTTTGTCGCACTTGCCCGGTGATGTATCATTTATGTCTCTCCTATTTTTTATTCTCTTTATTTTCTTTTTATTAATGACTAGAGAAACTACATAATAGCTACAATAATTATTAGAAATGTACATGCCAGACACCTTAATCCCAGTACTTGAGAGGCTGAGATAGGAGGATTGCAAGCCAGCCTTAGTAACTTAAGGAGACCATAAGCAACTTAGTGAGACCCTGTTTCAAAATAAAAGGGAGCTGGGGGTGTAGATCACAAGTAGAATGCCCCTAGATTCAATCTCCAGTAACACACACAAATAAAAATAAATAAATATATAAATAAGTAAATAAATAAGTAAGAAAAAAGAAAAAGAAAAAAAACAGATGTACAAGGTATGCATAGAATTTCATATAAAGCATAATTGGTCATTGTGTTCTTTAACTTACCCTGAATTTCTAACAACTTTGGTGGCTATACAAAGTATAGCTTCAAGCTGAGAGTATTTCCTCACTCATATATGGGAAGAAGTTGTACATTTGTTTTGTGGACAACAAAACACGTAGCCTCAGTGGGCCCATCAGTTTCTCCAGAGTAGGCCACAGTTCTGCCTGCGGGAGGTGAAGCTTGAAACAAAGGGGCACAGGGATGTGTGCTGTCCTCCCAAGGGCTGTGCCCAGAGAAACCTGGGCCTGGGCTGGGGGAACTGGACTCTGTCCTTTCCCATCAGCTTCTGGGGTAAGCTTGCAGAGAGATGTCCAGAAGGGTGATCTGGCCAGAGGTGCTGAATTATGCCTAGGTCTAGTGACTTTAATATGTAATTATCAGTATAAAGCTTTCTGCTGTGATATTCTTTACAAATTCCCTGAAGTCTCCTAATCCCACACTGTACAGTTTGATATTGCCTGGAATTTGCAGAATTCTGAGGGAGGGCAATATCTTTACAAGAGGGATCTGGAGAAATAGATTCTGATGCAGCAGAAAGGCCAGGAGTCTTAGCTAAGATGAAGAGCGAGAGTCAAGATGGATTTGAACACAGAAAGCCTCTCAAAATATGTAGGGGTCAGAGCAGACATGGAATATGGAGGCTTGGTTACTTGTCCCTTGGACACTAAAGGGAAGTGTGACATCTGAAGACATTACAGGCCACGTTCCCCAGAGCTTGCACCACAAACAACAGTCACAGGCACCGGTTAAAGTCTAACTAAACTAAGTCTAACTTCATGGAGATCGCCCGTTCTCATTCCTTCATTAAATGATTAGGACTAACAGAAATGCCCCCAGATTATTAAAATAACAAAAACTAAAGTAAGCTAATATTTAGAAATTGTTTACACAGCAAACAAAAAAGCTCAACAACTTTTCAGAATGTTCTGAAGACAGTCCCCCATAGGCTCAATTGTCTGCACGTGCCTAAACAGTTTTAGAAAGGGTTTTGGTGAGTCTGAATCAAAAGTGTTTCTTATTTATAACCCTCAGCTAACTTGAGACCAACATTGCAAAAACAAACTGACCAAAGCACTCACTTACTTTTGTTCTCCTTTATTTCTTTCCCTCTTTTCTTTCTTTTACTTTTTTTTTCACTTTTGGCAAAGAACAACAAAATGCAAATCACAAGTCAGATTTATTCAAATACCACACTTAGGCAACACATCTGAACAAATTATTCAGAAGAGGAGTAGAGGATCCTGAGAGAGATGACAGGGTTATATGAATAATTTTCGCCATGACTTTCCTTCTCTATGATAAAATCTCAGTCTTAATTTCCAGGGTGGATGTCAAAATGTCTCCATTAAAGAGACTGTGGTTTTGTGAATTTACCTACTGAGCTATTTAGAGATTTCATTTCACTAAGCAATTTCTAGAGATTTGTAAAGACAACTGGTTTAAAGGATTAGCAATCTTTTAATTGTTTTAGACGATCAAATCTGCTTCTTTCCATGATCAGGGGTAATTGGTGAGCATATACCATTTCATCCTGTTTAGATTTTTTGACCTTTTCCTCATCAGCTTTTATGGTATTTCATTCCTGCTAACGTTTCTTCACAGTAAGCAATCTTGGTGTATAGGAAATGCTAATTGGCCTTTTAAAAGTTTCCCATGATAAATATCTTTATGCTTCCATTTAGATATTCTGGGCACTAAGTAGAGATGGGAGAAGTCACTTTGTGCTGTCCTTTTGTAGGATCCAAGCTCCTTCCTCATCTTCCTCCCTCCCAGCTGCATTTGATTGCTTCCTTGTTTTTTTTTTCACCTGTGGTCCCCAGTGCCTGGCTGCCTCATTGCCTTTTTGGTAAGAAGGATATGTGTGCTGGATTAGATGAAAGTCACTGGTCTGGGTTTGATTTTCTCCACAAGAGTTAAAGTGCAAGAATGAAGAAGGTTGCAAAGAGAAGCATAGAAGAGGGATTTCAACAAACCAAGTCCTAGTGGCAACTGGCTGAGGGCCAGGAGTAGGGGAAGCTGCTTTCTCCCATTCTTGTTGCCTAAATTACCTCTGATACGAAGTAGAGTGAGGCCATCAATAAGGTAAAATCACCCAGGGGACTTTATCATATTCACACATGATCAGTTTTCCTTTTTGCATTTTCTATAGTTTCTATTCTAATGAACACATAAAAAATCTAAGATATCTCAATGATCTAAAGAATCTTAATCTTTACATTTTCTCTTTGACAAATATATCTACTATGTAACAGATTATTATCTACTGTTGAGCTACACCACCAACCCAAGATTCTTTTTATAAATACATGCTAGAAATATATTATTACAGTAAATTCCCTAGATAGCTTCTGAGAGATAGATTTAATTATATCTATCAAGTAGATGACAACATACACCCACTGATTTCAAATGAGTTCTCCAAGCCACAACCCTGCAAATATATGGAATGAGAATTTAATTGCCTTGCTGGTTTGGCTTCAAATTTTAACTTTTCTACTGGATTATGCATAATAATGTTGGAACCTGCTATGCTTTGAATTGATATCTTCCATACATACTTTTTATCTTCCTTTTGTAGACACCTCCACAGAATTTATTTATTTATTTATTTATTTATTTATTTATTTATTTATTTATTTATGTATTTATTTATTTAGGTACCGTGGATTAAATCCAGGGCATTCTAATGCTTAGCTATAGCCCCAGACCTTTTTTTTCATTCTTTTTATTTTTTTTCAAAACTGGGTCTCAGTAAGTTATGGAGACTGTTCTCCTACCTGTCTCAGCCTCCCAAGTACTGGGATTACAGGAGTGTACCACCATGCCTGGCTAGTCCCTGTCTTTATAGTAGGTGGTTATACCCATCTAAAAGTTGTGTGAAACTACTGTCAAATCTTATTTTTACATCGCAATATTACGAATTTCATGTGAAACTACTATTTAAAATGCTGTCCATCATGGTGCTAGGTGATTTTCTTTAAGGTTTTGACCAAATAGTTCCTTCTTGATTTAATCATAAGAGAAGTATTCTATTTACTACAGATATGAATGCGTGTTTTCCATTGGTATAGGAGAAGAGACCACAAACCAGTATGTCTCCATTTTTTTCAATTGCTAAAAAACAAATATTTCCCAGGTGTCTCAGCCTTCCCAGTTAGGTGCCTCCAACTGCGTTCTGCTGTGGTATCCTTTTGTATGTCTCTGCTTTCTTCTGTTCCCCAAGGTCTTATTTCCCGTTACATGATTGAGGCCAGCAGGCCACACTCCAGTGAAATGAGGCAGTCACTGGTGGGCTCTCAGGGCTTTATAGTAGAGAATTCTGAGCTAAATGACTACAGTTTTCTGGACTGCGGGAAGTTATCCATGTTTAGAGAGTCATAAGCCTCCTCTGGGGGTAAGAGATCAACCTGCTTGTTGGACAGGTGGGAAGTAAGTAAAAAATGCAGATTAAAAGCCAAAATCATGAAAGGAAAGGAAAAAGGACATGGTGGTGGGTGCCTGTAATCTCAGTAGTTTAGAGGTTGAGACAGGAGGGTCACATGGTAAATTAGTGAGATCCTCTCCTCAGTAACTTAGCAAGTCCTTGCTAAAATAAAAGAAACTGAGAAGCCGGGTGTGGTGGCTTACGCTTGTAATCCCAGCATTTGGGAGGCTGAGACCAAAGGATCCGGGTTCGAGGCCAGCCTTAGCTACCTAGTGAGGCACTCCGCAACTTAGTGAGACTCGGTTTCAAAATAAAGAATAAAAAATAGGGCTGGGGGTATAGCTCGGAGGTAGAATACCCCTGAATTTAATACCCAGTACCACAAAAAAAAAAAAAAAGAAACTGAGGATGGGGGTATACCTTAGAGAGAATGGCCCTGGATTCAATCTCCAGTACAAAAAATAAATATATAAGTAAGTAAATAATTAATGAATTAAAGAGAGAAAGAGAAAGAAAGAAGGAGGATGAGGAGAAGGAAGAAAGGGAGGAAGGAAGGGGAAAAATAAGAAAGGAAGGTGTAGAAAGATTCAGAAGTGGACTCCATTGGCAGTTAACTATCTAGAATCAGGAGAGGGACTAGCACATGTTTTGAGAGAGACAAGATCCACTTTACTACGATTGGTCATACTTTTAGGCTACTTATATTTGTGTTCTTTCGTTAGAAGAGACTCTAGGCTGACTTTCACATCTGAAAACAAAGTTTTTGTTCTTCCAAATGTTCACGTTCTTTTAAATAAGGACATGCAGTATTTGGTAGTATTTGCATCTGGACTACTTGGGGAAGGCAGGGATGCTTTGTTTTTTGTCTCAAAGCAGCTGAGCCAGAATTTCTGTTATGTAATAACTTGTTAGATATATATGTATGTCTTTCCTTCCCCCTAAAATATGAACTGGTCCTATTGTGAAAAACAGAAACAAAAACATAGTTTTGAAGCCAAGAGATATTGCCTACCATCAAATTAATCACGCCTAGGACTATGTGAAAGTGTCAAATGAGTAAAAAGTATACTGGATTTTATGTTGACTATTAACAGCAAATAGTCAACATAAAAATTGCATTTTTAAGTAGGATTTATAAAGGACGACAGAGAATTATTTAATATTTCCAGCACACAGTCTTTTTTCCTATGTTGTAGCAACATTTTTTTTTTTTACAGTAAAGCATTTTATTAGATTTTCAAATTTCCTGTTTGTGCTTCTTATCTGTACCTAAACATTACAGGAGGGAAAGGTGGCTGTATTTTCTTTTAAAATTTCTTTCCCATCAATATTTCTTTTAATTCACCCATGTAGAGTTTTGCAATACTAAAATGAGATTCTGGAGAAAGATGAAGGGGAGCATATGGAGTTTCTCTGGTTTTGGGGGCCTCTTTAACATAGTTCAGCTAAGTTGGCTCAGGAATGAGTGGACCTTGTTCCCTTCTAATATGCCCAGGGTTCTGTGAGGCCCTGGGATAATTATTGATGATCACAAAAAAAGGTCTCTCTGAAAAACCTGGTCAGGCTGATGACAGACTTTAACAAGTATTCACACAAGAATGCATTTGTGAAGGGAAAGGACTAGGAACAAGTATATCCTTTGAGAGCATGTGATCCTGACTCTTGGCCTAGAATGGAGATCCTGGGAATGCTCTCCCAAGGAACTGATGCCTGCACTAAGACAGGCACCCTGAGCTCCTGAAATAGTCAAGGCTTTTCCTGAACATAGGCAGGGCACAGCCCACAAGAGGAGAGCTGAGTGTGGCCAGGGCCCTGCAGAGCCCTGCACCTTCCCTGCTGGAGCATCCTGGGCCTGTACCTGCCCTGCTGGAGGGGCCGGGGCCCTGCACCTGCCCTGCTAGAGCAGCCTCAACAGTATTCCGTGCCTCCCCCATCATTCTGGTCGCTGGTCAGGTGCTACCGTCACTGCAGACCAGGGTCCCTGTGTGATGTGCTCCCAACACAACTTGACAGGGGAACCTCTCTTGATTGCTGCCTCTTAGAGACAATGCTTTGGAGAGCCATTTGTGCTCATCAAGGCTCACCTGGGAGTGCAGGGAGTCAACACAATAAATGCTTTCCCCTCTATCTTTTAGACAAGCTGTCAGAAAGTGCAGTAGCTTCCCAAGACCACTCTGAAGCCTTGAGGAAAGGTTGGAAACTTTCAGACACCCCCCCTTTTTTTACTGGCACTGGTTCAACCCAGAAATATTCTACCTCCAACCTACAACCCCAGCCTTTGAAACAGGGTCACATTAAGTTGCTGAGGCTGTCCTCAAAATTATGATCCTCCTTTCTTAGCTTCCCAAATGCTAGGATTACAAGCATGCACCACCATGACCAGCACATCTGCCTGATCTTAGCCTTGAGAACCCTGGACCCAAATAAACCTGTTTTCCTTCTAACTTACCTAGTCTCGGATATTCTGCTATCATAATACAAAATGGACTGAGGCATATTGCCATCAGGATGACATAGTTACCTTCCAGAGGCCCCACCTACAAATACCATCATGTTAGAATTAGGGTTTCCATATATGAGTTTTAGGGAGATGCAAACATTCAGTCCATTGAAGGGGGTGGTCCACTTTTAAAGAATTTTATTGATGCATCATAAGTATATATTATATTGAGATTCAAAGTACTGCATTCATATATGCACACAACATCTCTTGGTGTGTTTCTCTCCTCATCCCTCCCTGCCACCCACCCCTCCTTTTCCCTACATATCAGTGAGACTGGTAGTTATCTCTTCATCTTTGAACATAACATAATGTTGTTTGTTTCCCTCCTCAAGCCTCCTTTCCCCCTTTCTGTCTCTCTCTTCTGGTCCAGAACCACTTTCAAAATATGGTTAGAAGAGATACTAGTCTGGAAAGCCATTTGAGATTTCCAAGAGGAACTCTGATCCACTAAGGTATATAAAATTGAGATAGACACTCAGTGTGGGATGGGAGGGATGGAGAAAGTAGAGGCTGAATCACATCAAATGATGGTATAGTTCAGGTCTGGAGAGTCCCCCAAAGCCCATGTGTTTAAGGCTTGGTTCCTAGCCCATGAAGCTACTGAGAGGTGATAGAATCTTCGGGAGGTTGAGCCCAGTGGGAGGAAGTTAGGTCATTGGAGACATGCCTTGAAAGGGATATTGGGGCCCTGGCTTCTTCCTCTCTCTTTTGTGTCCTGGCTACAGTGAGATCAGCAGCTTCCTTTGCCACATGCCCCTGCCATAATGTACTTCCTTTCCATAAGCCTGAATTGATAAGGTCAATCTGTCATGAACTGAAGCCTTGAAACTGTGAGCCCAAATAAACCTTATTATCTCAAGTATCTTGTTACATCAATGAAAAGTAGACCAACACTGATGCATACTAGAGAAAGATGAAACTTCTTTGTATAATTTTAAGCTACAAAAGTAGAACCATTGGAAGAAGCTATTTTAAGGAAAAATTAGCTCAGAACAATTATGATTTTTCCTTAGCAGAAACGTTGCTCAATAGTGAAAGAGACTCCATGAAGTAGCAACATCACCATCCTTGTGCATTTTCCTGCCTCTGCAAAGATGGTGAAGAAAAGGGGGATTCTTGTAGAAGGTAAGAACTAGGCTGGATGATTGCCATGGTTGCATATAATGTGAAGAGACTGTGATTCTGGGTTTTCAACATTCAGAGAAGACCTGAATGCATACCACTGAAGGGCATAGATTTCCTCTCCTTACTGGCCAACGATCATCACACCATGGAAAAGAAATTTAAATCACATCCCTCACCAGCCTTTGGTGATTCTGAGCAGCTATCACACACACACACACACACACACACACACACACACACACGCATAGGGCTTCGTTCCAGTAGACCATGTAAGAGAGTACAATGCAGTATGATCCATCACTACACAGGAACTACAACTCAGGATACAAGGTCAACTGACTACATTTCCCAGCACATTCACCCCAGGCCATTTACTTGCTCACTCAGTCATTCAATAAATATCTGTGCTGAATAGGTGCTGAACATCACAAAGACACAAGATGAATGATGTACCTCATAGGAATCCATGGCCAAAAGGGAGATAATACAGAAAGGAAAAATACACTGTCACAAAGCATAGTACAGAAGTGAGGATCGAGAGGGTGCTGCGCCCATTTGGACTAGCACCCTCAGAGAGCACTTCCTGAGGATAACACACCCTTTATTTGTCTTAAGGGATGTTTTTCACTCAAGAGAGAATCACAAGTTTGGACACTGTGGTGTGTGCCTGTAATTTCAGTAGTTGGGAGGCTGAGACTTGAGGATTGCAGGTTCAAGGCCAGCATCAGACATTTAGCAAGACCCTCAGCAAAATAGTGAGATCCTGTTTCAAAATAAAAATAAAAGGGGCTGGGGTATAGGAATGTAGCTTGGAGATAGAAAGCCTCTGGGTTAAGTTCCCAATATAAAAAAAAACAAAAAACAAACAAAAAAAAAAAGAAAGGAAAATTGTGTTTACTGCAGCACTGAAGATGCTCAGAGAGGCCTGGAATTATAGACAGATCTCACCTCTTCCTTCCTACTGAAACTTCTGTAAATGAAGATTCATTTATCAAAAAAGATAATTTTGAGTGCTTATTCAAGTAGCAAGAAATATACAAGACACTGAAGATAGAGTTAGGAAAAGGAGCATACAGTCCTGGCCTCCAGGGGATGTAATCATACTGCAAATGGAATGACTAACTGCAGATCAATTGCTGAAGTGCTTTAATGCACTGTTGTGATTAGCATGAGGGCTGAGGAACCCAATTTGGGCATGGGTTCAGGGATAATAAGCATGTCAACCTCACAGACTGAAGTGGGGGTAAACTGGGCATTACAGTGCACCACAACTGTAATCCCAGCACTTTGAAGGCTGAGACAGGAGGATTACAGGTTTGTGGCCAGCCTCAGTAACTTAGGGAGGCCCTCAACAACTTAGTGAGATCCTGTGTCAAGACAGACAATACATAGAGCTGAGAGTGTATCTAAGAGCTTCCTCCAAGAAGGAAGTACCACACAAATATACACAAAGTGGGGGTAAAGGGAAATTGTGCATGCAAAGTGCTTAACACAGTGGCTTGCACACTAAATGATGAATATATATCCACTGTCTATTTTTCATGTCAACAAAGATGATGTTATGTTTATTCTCCCCCACTGACATTTCTGTTATGAAGCCAAGAACAAACTACCATCTTTACCAATCAACAGTTTGTTTTTTTTTCTGATTTTCAAACATGCACAAAACTAATTTACATTTTCAATTCATGTTCAAATGAAATGTCTTTTATGACAAAAAAACAAGGTATGGTGAAGGAGGACCCCTTGTTCAATACCTGGGCACCTGCCATTGCAAATTGACCTCTAGTCGTTTGTCAAGTGCCAGCTTTCTGTGTAAGACAACTCAAGCCAGGGAGGCTCCTGTCGAATCCTTGAGCCCATATGGCACTATCAGACTCGTCTGGATTCTCCAACCTGCCTATGGCTCACCTGTCAAGAGTGGGGTTGTAAATAGGAAAGACAGGAAAAGGGGTGGACTGAGAAGTGCGAGTGATACACCTGCTCCTGGGATCTCCCTGGCCCTTTTCTTTCTTTGGCTTATAAGGCAAATGAAGCTAAATAGCAGAGGTAGGACAAGCTGAGGGATGAGAAACCCACAGTTATTCTCAGCATTGTGATCAAATAAGTTTCTGCTTCAGGAAATGTACTTACCTTTTGTTAAGTCTCTGTTTTCTCAGGTATACAATGAAGATAATGTGTCTTTCTCAACTAGAAATTTATATGCAACATAAATGAAGGATATATGTGGAAATTACTTGATAAATGTCTTCTTCCTTTCTTATTGGTCAATGCATACTACATTTCTCCACATCTGTTTTACACTGAATATTAAAAGAAACCTCTCATGGAGTGTGGTGGCAAATGCCTGTAATCCCAGTAGTTGGGAGGCTAAGTCAGGAGAATTACAGATACAAGGGTAGCCTCAGGAATTTAGCAAGACCCTCAGCAAGTTAATAAGAACTTTGGCAACTTAGACTCTGTTTAAAATTAAAAATAAAATAGGGCAGATATGTAGCTCAGAGTTAGAATGCCTCTGGGATCAAAAAATAAAGAGAAAGAAATCTCTAAAAAATGCAACAATTCAAGTAAACTTCCAAATTTCCCACTGCAACAACACATAACTATATATTTCCACATAAAAAAGAAGAGAGGTAAAGTACTGAGACATATGCACAGTTAAAATTGTATGTGATGTGACCAGGTAAATTTAGTATGGCTAAGAAACCTTTTCTTTTCCAGCACACTTAAAATGTTTGTAAACATCTGCCCTCTATATTGTCATAAGAGATGGCAATCCATTTCAAATAATTAGCCACATATAAACATATGTCCTATGACCCCAGTGTAATACAACAAAATATATATAATACAAGAATAAATTTTTAAAAATATACATCTGAGCCAGGCGTGGTAGCGCACGCTTGTAATCCCAGCATTCGGGAGGCTGAGACCGGAGGATCCGGGTTCGCGGCCAGCCTTAGCTACCTAGTGAGGCACTCCGCAACTTAGTGAGACCCTGTTTCAAAATAAAGAATAAAAAATAGGGCTGAGGGTATAGCTCGGAGGTAGAATTCCCCTGAGTTCAATCCCCAGTACCGCAAAAAAAAAAAAAAAAAAAAAAAATATATATATATATATATATATGTGTATATATACATATATACACACACACACACACACACACACACACACACACACATCTGGAAACTCACTAACCCAGGAAGAATAAACCACGAATTAAAGGGCAACAATAGAAAAACAGCAATAAGTTCATAGCTGAACAGCACATGTTAAGACTCCCCATCAAGGACGAAGCATCATTAAAAGGGAACCATGGAGTTTTGCTATGTTCAGGTGAAGACTTAGGAATCACACATGTAAGTGAGAGAGGTCAAACCTTAGAATTCTTTCTCTACAACATGACATCAGTCTTATCCTGCCACATCTTAATGTTATATAGAGGAAAATCATATTCAGGTGGCACAATTAGTACATGGTAAAATATATTTTGATTATGACCTGGGAGTGCCAGTGATGACAAGAACCAATGTGAGACACTTTTGCACAAACCAGCCTTAATCTGCATGGAACTTAGCATTTTTTTCAAATATGTAAATGGAAGTGCAGAGACTTTAAATACCAGCTGGTAGATATTGGGGCCTACCTGCAGCTCAAGTTTGTCCTGTTATAGTTAGATGTAAAATGTCCCTAAAGAGCTCATTTATTAATACTTAGAATTGTAATCCCAGCTGTGGATAAACCCATTGTAATGGATTTACCTAGGTGGTACCCAGAGGGCCAGCAGGGTGTGGCTGGAGAGGTGGTTTTTCCTCCCCGGCTCTCTCTCTTTTGTTTCTAGTCTCTGTGATGTGAGGAGCACAGCTCATTTGCTCTCCCTTTACCTGCTTCCTGCTGCCATGCCCTGAGATGCGCAGTCCCCAGCCTCACAAAGACAGACCTACACCATAAGAAAATAAATCTTCTTTCCTCTAATTTACATGGTCAATCTTTTAGATTATAGCTACAAGAATGCTGACTGGCACAGTCCCAATGTGTATTCTTTCCATGAATTCAGGACACTGCCCACTGTTGGACTGTGTACCAAAATGCATATGACTGTTAGTACAGAAATGTGAGCAGTTAGGGGGCAGAATAAGTCATGCTATGGCTTCATGATGCAGAGAGGCTTGGAAAGGCTTCATGATGCAGAGAGGCTACCATGGACCTCTAAAGACTGCTGAAAGCTGGAAGAGTTAGCAAGTAGGTCATTAAAAACAAATGATAGAGCTGGGCCTGTAAATTTTCAAGACCTGGATTTTCCTGTCTGTAAGTAAATTGCTAGCCTTTGCTTCAGGGTGGTGATGAGGAAGTGAATCAGGTAGTATGGATGCAGATCACAACCTCCAGGGAAGACTGAAGAACTATTATAATTACCCCAAAGATGATGTTGGTGAAGGGCTTATTCCCTTGCAAAAATGTGGCATTGCAATGAACAGAGCCCTTATTATTCTTGGCTTCAGAGCACATGTGAAGCCAGGGCTGGGAGGCCTGAGGCTCAGGTGAAGGAGGAATGGAAGCAAAAGGAACAACACTGCAGCTGGTCTGTGGGAGTCTACTTGAAAACTTGACATTTCACAATATGTACCTAATTTTACTGCAAGAAAATGTCAGATTCCAAGGAATGTTAAGAACACTTAAAATCGGGGGAAAAATGACAGTGTTTCCAGAGTTAAGTATCTTGTTTTGCTTTAAAAGTAACACAAATTCAATTCCCAAACTTCAGATACAGGGATTAAAACAGAAGGAATTGAGGAAGCAATTAAGCACTAAATAGTGGGAGTCAAGATTTGTGGAGAAAAAATGACAATAAAGTGTTCTGAACACACACACACACACACACACACACACACACACACACAGAGCTCCCTTTTGGTTCTTGTCATTAACCTCACTTTTATATATTAATTGGAAGGTATATATAAAGCTACTTGACATCTCATGGCTTTTATGCAAAGGTTCTGGATAATTGAGACTTTTAATTGTATTAATGGGAAAATTGGAAAGAATTTAATTTAAGCATTTATTTTTTTTAAGAAAAGTTTGTGAAGTGGGAAGAGGAGTGGATTGAGATTTAATTTTATTGTGAAGATTTTCTAAACCACCCAGGATGCTTCCCTAGGTAATTTTACTCTCTGACTCCCCAAGATAATTTAATGAAATGCTCTATCCCCATCTCCAGTATCCCTTCTCCACCCCTACACCTAGCTGATGACACTCTTATTTTTATATGATGAAAGCAGACTAAAACAATGTCACCTAAAATCTCCCAAGCTACTACCCAGCTTGTACCCTGCTAAGTACCTTCCTCCTTCAAGGGCAGGGAGCAGAGCAAAATGATAGGCTCCTCTTAACTGCCTGACCTCTTTTTTTGTTTTGTTTTGTTTTTGGTACTGGAAAGTGAGCCTACAGTCTTTCTACCTCCAAGCTACAACTCCTGCCCTTTTTATTTATTTATTTTAAAGCAAGGTCTCACTAAGGTACTAAGGGTCTAGCTAAGTTGCTAAAGTTGTCCTAGAATATGCAATCCTTCTATCTCAGTCTCCCAAGTGCTGAGATTATAGGCATGTACCACCAGACCCAGATGCTTTTCTCCCTTCTCTAGTGACCCCTTTCACCATCAGTTTTGTTGTTGTTGTTTGTTTGCTTTCATCTCCTGGGTTATTCATTTGGGCATGAAAGTATGCCATAAGAATGCCCACTCAAGAACTAAAGAACAAACAATATTCAAGAAAAAACAAAGGTGACCTATATTCCTCTTCACCTTGCTACCCTTATCCCGTTCCTATGCTTTTCTGACACCAAAACTTCTTCATTGTCCAACTTCTTCCTGGTCTCTCTTAGCCTTTCCTAGTTCGGGGATAGCTATTTCTACTTGTCAGAAGCCACAAGGCTCTCTCCTGTGTCCCCACATGTTCACTGTGCAGAGGGAGGTGGGTTTCTAATTGCCCTTGTTAAACTGTGGCTGTAATTACCATTGATATGCTCAGCAGCTCCCACATCTTTACATGGAACTCTGGCAGATCTAGTCCACACCTCCTCAGCTGTTGAATAGATGACTCAAATTTCATAAAACTAAAATAAACCTCGCTTCACCCCAGCCTTGCCCGCCCTCCTCAAATCTGCTGTTACTGAACACTTATCTCAGTAGAGGGCACCACTGTATGGAAGCTCTCCCAAGATGGTCTTGAGTTAATCCTATGCCCATACCCCAGAGATAACCATCCATTATTCCCCCAAGCCCTATCCCTATGCCAACACTTATGACTGTCTTCACTGCTCTTGTCTGAGCTATAACATTTCTTCTTAGCCATAGCAGTGACTCCCTAACTGGTGCTACTTCTTTCTCTCTTATTCAGCCTTCAGGACCCTCTTTCAAGGTTGGCCTTCTTTTTCTAACAGGTAAATCCTCTTCCCATATAGAATATCGGGCCCTTGCCTTTTCCCATCCAAATGGAATTAAAATGCTCCATTAGTCAGTTTTTTCATCAATGTGACCAAAATACATGACAAGAATAACTTAGAGGAAAAAGGCTTCATTTGACTTATAGTTTTAGAGGTGCAGTTGGTGGTTGGCTAGCTCCAAGCAGAAGCATCCTGGTGGCAAGGAGTAGTAGAGGAAGGCTGAACTCAGGGAAGCCAGGAAGCAGAGTGCAAGAGGAAGGGACCAAGGACAGAAGTAGTTCCCAAGGCCATGCCCCAGTTGACCTACCTCCTGCAGCCACACCTACCTGCTACAGTCACCATATAGCAAGTCCATTCAAATTATTAACTCATCCTGTAATCTGCCAATTGTTTTACATCTGAACATTTTGTCATCACCAATATCTGAGCTTTTCCAGGGAACACTCTATATCCAAACTGTGACAAATGCCACAAGATGTGGTTGATTGGTACCTTCCTTACTCTCCTTTTTCTGTGCCATGAGCATCTGTCTGAAGCCACCCAGCTATATCAGACTTGTATCTGTCCCTAAACACACCCAGCTAGACCCCACATCAGATTTTCTACCCTTAATTCTCCTTCTGGGTGGAACTCACAACCCCCGAAGTGGCCCTTCACAGGTGTCTCTTCTGAACAGTCAAGTCTCAGCTGAAAGGTCACTTTCTCAGAGATTCTAGTCCTCCCTTCTCTGGGGAAATGTCACCTCCTGCATTTTCCAAGTCGTTTTCTATCACACGGAGTAGCAGTTGACTTTTTTTTGCATTACATATGTCATTATCTAAAATTATTTGTTCATTTTGAGGATCCATGTGTCCTTTTTTCCAGTAGAGCATGAATTTCTCCTGAGGGCACAGGTTGTTTTGATTGCTGTACTGTCCCCAGAATTACAACTGTGGCTTGCACTTAGTGCATTCCAAGAGAATATTTACTGACTAGCTCCCTTAGCTCAAAAACGACTTCAAAAAGGGAGCAGGGGGGGGGGAATTTATTAGACAAAATTTATTAGACATAGCCTTGAAAAGAGATGATATAAACTCATGGAAAGCAAAACAGTCAGCGGAACTAGAGTATATAGTGTTAGAGTACATGAAACATATCATAAGGGCTATAAGGAATATGCTTATTTGTTTGAAATCAGAATGGGTTAAGTCTAGGTTCCTCTAATTACTAGAAAATTACAGCAATTATCTGTCTCTCTTTCTCTCTCTAGCACAATATAAACGTATTATACTTCATAGCACCTCACAGACAAATTCAATAAAAATTGGCCAATGTAGTGAAAAAGTAAGAGTGTTGTAGGAAGAAAAACTTGGTTTTGAACATTATCCCAGCCATGTACTGACTCTAGCAATTTTCCTTATTTCTTAGCTCTTGAATTTTCTTTTCTCATTAAGTGGCTGTAAGGATTAAATGAGATGCTATGCAAAATGTAGTTCTTGGCACATGGTTACTCTTAGTGAATTATAGATAGGATTATCTATAAGAATATCTTTAAATACAAACTGTATACAAAATATCTATTCAAAGAATTAATCCACAATGGGAAAATGACTCTGAAAATACAAAGCAAATCAACTGCATTTAGAAATATAGACAGCCATTTTTAAGAAAATCAATACAACAAATGTACAAAAACCAAATATGGTAACCCAGATCTTAATTCTAAGTTCGATTTATGTGTGGCCTTCAGGGAAGATGTTTCTGCAAGCAACATACCAGGAGTGAACTGTTTAAAATGTAAGGTCCTTCACCATCTTCTGCCCCTGCGTACCCTACAGTAGCCCATAGAAGACATTATGCTGTCTACTTTCCTGTTTACTACTTTCACCATGTTCTCTCCAACTGGGAAGTTGTGGTTGCCATCAGGAGGAGCTGAATCCTAGGCCTAGGTGCAGGTGCTCTTGCAAGCACAGTGGTCTCAGGATATTCAGCACTGAAGCATTGCCAGATCTCACAAAGGAGTCACATCCATGCTAGTAATAAATTACCAGCAACCCTAAGGAGTTGAAGATTGATGTTCACACAGAAATACACACTTGTATATTTATAACACTTGTATTCATAATTAACAAGATTTGGAAGTAACCAAGATGTCTTTCAGTAGGTGAAGAGATAAATAGACTATGACATACCCAGACAATGGCATATTACTCACAGTAAAGGAAATGAGTGACCAACGATGAAAGAATGAAGAAGCCATAAATGTATATCACTACATCAAAAGAGCCAATCTGAAAAGGTTACCTACTGTATCATTTCAATTCTATGACTTTTTAGAAAAAGCAAAATGGTAGCAATAATAAAAAAGATCAGCAGCTGCTGGGTTTTAAAAGGGATGGAGAAATGTATAAGTGAAGCACAGGAGATTTATTTTTTCTTTTTGTGTTGGAGATTTTTGTTTTGTTTTGTTTTAGGTCAATGAAACTACTCAGTATGATATTATAAAAGTGGATACACATAGTATAGTCAAACCCAGAGAATGACAGCACCAAGAATGAACCCTAACGTGCACCACGGCCTCTTGGTGATAAAGATGTGTGCCTGCAGATCCATAAGTGATATAAAGACATCACTCTAGGGGATGCAGATAACAGGAAAGGTTGTGCATGTGAGAGAGCCAGGAGTATACGGGAAATCTCTGTGCCTTTTGCTCCATTTTGTTCTCAACCTAAAACTGCCCTATAATTTGCTAAAAAGAATTAGCAACAGCCATTTGTCAAAGGACATTAGAGGAAGCAAGCCTTCTATGTCAGATAATTCACATTTCCTACCATGGGAGAGATGTTTCTCTGTTTCACAATGTAAAAGGGAGTAACAAATATCAATAATAAGTAGGAGGAGGTCAGTCCCATCTCCACTCAGAATAGCATTCATCAAGAATAGTTATAAGATGTATGAGCAGACACACTCCACACCTCCACAGTTCCACATATTGGAATATAGGTTATGTATATTCTCATGCAATTATGCCAGGATATAATCACAGGAACTGTGCTACACTGCATTTATGTATGTATGTATGTATGTATGTATGTATTTATTTATTTTATTTTTTTAACTGGGATTGAACCCAGGGACATTCTGCCTCTGAGCTATACCCCCAGCCCTTTTTTATTCTTTTGTTTTGGAAGGATCTCACTAAGTTGCTGAGAGTCTCACTACATTGCTGAGGCTGTACTAGAACCTGCAATCCTCCTGTCTGAGATGCCCAAATACTGGGATTACAGGCATGTGCCACTATGCTCAGCTGTCTATACTGCTTTTTTTTTTTTTTTTTTGCGGTACTGGGGATTGAACTCAGGGGCAATCTACCTCCGAGCTACACCTCCAGCCCTATTTTTTATTCTTTATTTTGAAACGGAGTCTCACTAAGTTGCAGAGTGCCTCACTAGGTAGCTGAGGCTGGCCCCGAACCCGGATCCTCAGGTCTCAGCCTCCCAAATGCTGGGATTATAAGCATGCCAGGCTCTATATTGCTTTTAAAACATGGAAATTTAATTGACATCATTGTGATTGTCCAAAACTCAAGGACTGTTAAGGAAATAGTGGTAAGACCATAGGATGGGATTTAAGCAGTTGTTTTAGGGATAATGCTTGTTTTATTAATGAACTCCTGCTTCTTTATATATAGTCTATGTATTTCAGTCACTTGCTATTTATTTATTTATTTATTTATTTATTTATCTATTCATTTTTGTGTTAGGGATTAAACTCAGGGACATTCTACCTCTGAGCTACACCCCTCCCACAGCCCTATTACTTTTTTTTTTTTTTTAATTTTGAAACAGGGTTTCACTAAGTTGCCAAGGCCCTCTCTAAATTGCTGGCTGGTTTCAGACCTGCAATCCTCCTGCCTTTGTTTCTCAAATGCTAGAATTATAGGCTGACTACTTGCAGCTAATTTTTAAAAAGTAAGGAACATATGCATGTGATGTCAGGAAAGTCTTTATTTTCAATCTGTATTTCTTTACATTTATAGTTCTTTATCATTTAACCATGGGGACACATTCTGAGAAATGTATTACCAGATAACTCCATCACTGTGCAAACCTACAAGGTAGAGACCACTACACAGGAGGCTCTATGGCATCTCTTTTTGGATGTGTGGTCTGTCATTGACTGAAGCATCATTGTTATATGACACGTGACTTTCAATGCACATGATTACTCCTGCAGACAAAGAAAAAATACTTGGAAATTGGTCTAATGTGGCGTGAAATTTCCAGAACAGTGAGCAAACAAACTTCTTCTTTCTCAATTTTTTCCATGTTAGGAGTTTCTGTCACAGCAGTGAGAAGGATGACTAAAACACAGTACTCTGTGGACTTAGCACTGGCTCTAAGAATTACAAGTTGCCATGATCCAAAGGTTAGTCATGGATGTAGCCTCAAAGTCCAGTTCAATCAAGACAATATGGAAGACTTGCACACAAGGTGGATATGAACATTTTTCTTTCATCATTTATGTACATAGATCAGAAGTTTCTTTACTTCCTAAAATTTAAAAAAAAAATGCAACTACTATACTTTATGGTAGCCATAAAATTCCCCAAATGAATTTTCTTTTTTTTCTACTGAACTGCAATATTAATTTTAAGATACTTTATTACCATTTTGGACTGCAGAAATTATTAGTGACTCCAAATATACTTCTCTACAATTCTTTAATTTCTCACCTACTGCGTTATTCACTCCTTCTCTTACTTACAGGGTGACCCCTATGCTAACATTTAAATACATAGGAAGACACCTTTTTTAAAGAATAAGTCCTTCCACTAAAGCAAATGCTTATTTCTGAAGTGGAAGAGAGTGGCTGTGATGCAAATAACCACCTTCTTATTTATCTGCTCAGAGAGCTTGAGTTTTCCTACACATTATCATCCAGACAGAACCCAGTCAATAACTGCCTCAGAGGCAGCTTTAAGGCTATTAACAAAGATTTTTCCAGCTTATTTCTCCTGGGGGACTTATTTTAATCCCTCACCCTTCTTACTTTAATGCTGTAAAATCTAAATCTCATTTTGATTCCCATGCAAAACACAGCCTCACATCCCCCAAATCTTGGGAGAAACTTATATACAGGTTTCCATATTTCCATTTAAATACAGGAAATTAGTTGAAGGAAATAAAAAAAAATTGCACCTTTGCTGTCACTTCTCTGGAGGTATGACCCTGACTCTTGGAAGTTCTTTGATTCATGACTTTCTTAAGCTTCAGAGAGAAAAGGCGGGGCCATCTGGGCCCTTTGTGCACACTCACACTAGAGTAAATATATTGGTAAAAATAGGAGAGATTGGATATTAACATGGAATAGAATGTCACAGGGCACTTTATGCAACCATAAGCTGCCACCCCTCAAATACTAAACTTTATAATAATAATATTGCTAGCACATCTCATTTCTCTCTCTCTCTCTCTCTTTCTCTCTCTCTCTCTCTCTCTCTCTCTCTCTCTCTCTCTCACACACACACACACACACACACACACACACACACACACACACACACACTACACTACATGCTATAAGGTCATAGCATCCTGGGATGGTAGTTTAGATGAACTTGTAGGTATGGTAAATGATTCTTCTCTAAGCACAGCAAATTTCTCCTCCATCAGCAGGAGCAGGAATCATTGCTTCCTTCCTGAATACCTCCATTTATCTGACACTCAGTGCTTCACAAAAAAACTGTTGCAAAGATGTTCTTTATTCTGAGCCATCATTTATTTCCCAGTAATTTCTATTCTTGTTCCTACTTCTGCCTTTGGGAATAATATAAAAAGCTCCATTTTTCTCATTATAGATTTCCAATAAGGAAAGCTCAATTAAGTTAAATGAATGGCAGCTGTCACTCAGACATAGTATTTCAGCTGATTTCAGAACAAGCAGCATCTTTCCATTTTCATACTGTTGTAGATGGTTGCTTTGCAACTAAAGTCATTAATTTCTCCTGATTTTACTTAAAATAAACTTTTAAACCCAAATCTTTCAGTTAATGTTTCAAACAACATTATTTTTTCCCATTGTATTATCAGGTTTACCTTATTAAAAATGTACAAGTCTAAGTCTGATGCTCACTTTAACCTGATTCCAATGGAGAACAGCAAGACACAGCTAGGATGACCTTGTGGTCCTTTTATGTGACATGTGTTGTAGTACAGTGCTCGCAGTAGTATGCGGGGAACCTGTGAGCCTTGGTTTTGAGATCAGCAGTGTTAAGACAGTGTAATTTTTGTTTTGTTTTGTCTACCTGGACATCCGAGGACATTTTAATTTGGGATGATCTATTGGTTTGTTGTTGTTGTTACTGTCAGCTGTTCATGTTGACATACTTTTAGACTTACAAAGGGTTGTAAAAGTAAACCAGAGAGAAAGTTGGCTGTAGACCACCTAGTTAAATTCTTCTCATGTCAACAGCTTATGCAATCGTAGTGTAGGACTCAAAGCATGAAAGTGGTGTAATACCATTCACTCTTCTATACTCTTCATTTGTATTCACTCAGTTCTTTATCATGGTCCCTTTTCTCTTTAGAAAAGAATCACACATGCTTGGCTGCCTTGTCTCCTGCAACCCATGACAGTTGCTTAGTCTTTCCTCGGCCTTCATGATCACTTACAGGTGAGTTGTTGTGTAGACTGTCCTCAATTTTTAAAGATTAAATTGAATTGGTGCACTTGTGTCAATAATACCACAGAAGTTACATTGTACCCTTGGAATGCATCATGCTGGGGATCAGAATGCTGGTGTGTTCTGTTCTTGGTTATCTTAATAGTCATCACTTACATACAGTGGTGTCTGCAGGTTTAATTGGGAAATTACTATTTTTTTCTCTTTGTACTTAATACGCATTATTGGGGAGATCCTCTAATAGCAGGCAAGTATCTTGTCTTTCCTCAAATTTACACCCAGTCATTTTAGCATCTCCAGCCAAGTCTAGTCTGCAGCAATTTTGACTGTTGGGTTCTATGGGCAACTTTCTATTTTGCTCACTCATTCCACTTTTGTTAATTTCTCTGTAGAAAGAACTGTCCCCTTCCCCACTTTTTACTTTTAGTTTATTCAGTTTCTAATTTATTTCAGGCCGACTCAGTTATATTTGGTCTGGGGTCTGACTTATTTTATTTCTCACACATTCCAGCTTTGTGATCTTCCATTATTTGTCACTTTGATAAGCATGTGCACATCCCAGGCCATGCGGTCCCTTACTTGTATTCTCCCTGTACCAGCTCTGGTTTCAATCATAACTCCCTGGCTCTATTTATTGGAGAAAGGGCAAGAAATCAAGATCTTACCTCTAGGTGGGCTAATGTATATTTGAAGTCTGTCTGACTTACTCTAGGTGTCCTCCTACTATTTCATAGTGAGCAGTATTTCACTTGTTAGGTATACACATATCATATATTAATTAAATCATTCTTTTGCTTAGGATGCTCACTTTGTAGAATCTATTATCTTTGCCTTCTTGAAAATGAGGACAGTCTTGGTGCATTTCTATTATTACAGAAATCTGTTCTCAGCCCTGAACAGAGTATTGCTGAAGTTTATTTGTTAGTGGACTCAATACTCAGATGTTGGGAGAACAGGACCAGGAGTGGTGATCTCATTCAGAGCAACTAGAGTTTCTTTTACAATGTTTCTGCTACTGTTAGAAGTTCAATTCATTACAGACCACCGAAGTGCAAACCTTTTCAATTGAAGAAAACTGTATTTGATGTTCAACATTATTAACCATCAGGCAGATGCAAATCAAAACTACACTGAGATATTAACCCCAATCGAATGGCAATCATCAATAAGTCAATAAATGCTAACAAGGATGTGGGGAAATAAGAACTCTTCTATACTGTTGATAGGATTGCAAATTAGTGCAGCTGCTAGAGATTTCTCAGAAAATTGGGGATGGATCTACCATATGATCCAGGTATACCACTCCTGGATATTATTCCAAAGGGACTGACAGAAGTCAGAATATTGTATTATATACGTGTATCCAGGTTTATAGCAGCACAATTCACAGTAGTCAAGATGAATGGATTATAAAATTTTGGGATATACACACAATGGAATTCTACTCAGCAATAAGGAAGAACAAAATCAGGTCATTTGGAGGAAAATGAATGGACCTGAAAAACATTATGTTAAGTGAGATTAGCCAGTCACAAAAAGTGAAGGGCCATGTTTTCTCTCATATGTGGAAGGTAGGGAGTAATTAGGATGCCAGAGGGACTTCAGATAATGGAGGAGAAATTACAGTAGAGCTGGGGAGGGGGTCTGGGGGAAGAGAGGGGAGGATCAACGGAGGAAACACTTCCATGGGCATAATGTACATATGTGAGAATACCAATGCCAATCTCAATGTAATTTATGGGGAAGAGGTTATGGGGAGGGACAGGGGAAAAGCCCACCAAGTGACATGTATGTCACTCTCACTGTGAACTTCATTATGATGTGAGACTATAATACACCAATAAAAGTGTAAAAAGTAAAAAAAAAAAAAATAGAAAACTATAGAACCTTCAGCTTTTGTTTAGTTGTTATCAGAACATATTTTTCCTCCTCATATTTGACAAAATAAAGGTTAATTTGTTATGATGGATAATGAACTAACCATAATATAATTATTAATATATCTCTAATATAATTATTTCCTAAAATATCTAATTTTAATTTATATTTATAACTTAAGAATTTATCTTTACCTAAAACAGTACCAAGTCCTTTTATTACAAGGTAATATATGGTGGCTATGGAATAAAATATATAGAGAAAAATGCTGTCTCTGCTGTGCTCACACAGCACATATATGCATAAACACACAAAAGCGGGAATATATTCTATGCATATTAATGTGTCCTGCTATTTTCACCTACATGATATAATAAGATAATTTCACATTCAAAATTGTTCATAAATGTAATTTTACTTATTTATTTATGTTCACTACTGAGTATTGAATCCAGGGGTATTTTACTTCTGAACTACACCTCCGGCCCTCTTTTATTTTTTTATTTTGAATCAGGGTCTGACTAAGTTACTGCACACTGGCCTCAAAACTGTGATCCTCCTGCCTCTATCTCCCAAGTACTGGCATTGCAGGTGTGCACCACTGTTCTCTGCCCGTGTAAACATAATTTTAGTAATAAAATATTTGATCATTCTATATGTTCATTAGAATTTTTGGCTAAATCTTTATTATTAGATTTTTCTCTTTAAATATAGTACCATTATAATAAACAACTTTGTGCAAAAATTTTGGCCCAGATTTATAATCACTTTCTAGAAATAGGTCCTTAGAAGTAAACTCACATTACAACTAATATAGCTGAAAGTATATTTTATATGAATGAAAGTGTTGGGTTTTACTTTTATTTATCTTTGCAGTTTCTTGGAAATCTTAATTAATTTAATCTTCAGGCTTCTAGATATAATTTTTAAAATTATGCATCATGCCATTATGTTTATTTATTTTTTTTTACATATTTTCTAGGTTTCTTGCTAAAATCTGAATTCATCTGTGAACCTCATCTGTAATCACTTCGACTAACTTAGTTTTGCTCAGCAAATTCATTTACCATAATCATTGCTGTTCATTTTTTAAACCATGGTTTTAATTTAGAGGCCTTCTTTTCTATGTGTCCCTTCTAGGTATATTGATTGTGGTCACTTTTGAACACGTGGGCTTGAATCCTTTCTATGGATAAGATTCAATGTTTTTATGAGTCCTCTGTTACTTCCAATATATAAAGCTGTCCCTTGTTGTGGATAAGAAGTAATAGTTCTCTTAGCTAGACTGCAAGCTAATGCCATGAGTGCTGGTGCTCCTTCATCATGGGGGCGCCTTTCATCTGTGCTGCTCTGCCAGGTGTCTGTATTGCCGCATCCTTGTCTTCAACTGGAATGGTAATCTGTCCACTCAAGGATATAGTATCTGTTGCCTCTGTCTTTTACATGACATCAGGCTCCACAAGTGCTCTGGTGTAAGTAATCCCAGGCAGTAGCAAGTCTTCCTCTTGTGCATATCAATTCTACCTCCCTTATTTTTTTCTTAAAGAGTCTAATTCCTTTGGATATAGTTCATTTTCCTTTCTGTTATTGAATATCACATTATTAATTTTTGGTGAATGTGCCAGTTAGCACATTTTTATCTGCAATAACAGAAACCCTGACTCAAATTGGTTTAAATGAAAGGGAATTTAATATTTCACACATTAGTAAGTCCAAAAGTATCAAGAGCTTAAGGGATGATTAGCAGGGCATGGAGGTACATACCTGAAATCCCAGTACTTAGAAGGCTCAGACAAGATGATTGCAGGCTTGAGGCCAGCCTCGGCAGCTTCATGAGATCTTAGGCAAATGGGCAAGGCTTGTTTCCAAATAAAAATAAAATAGGGCTAGTTGTATGGCTTGAAGTTAAAATGCCCTGGATTCAATCTCCAGTACCCCCACACTCATATACACACACAGACACAGACACAGACACAGAAGTTGACTGATTAAGTTTTGTGATATGTCCTGGAACATAACTTTCCAACTGTTCTTGCTACCTTCCATGGGGCCAGCTCCAAGTTAAGGGTGATTTGCTTCATTGTAAGAAGTCGGTCGCTGATAGCTATCAGGAAACTGTTTTCTTGGTCTTATTAGTAGGAAACGACTAATTACGTACAAAAATAATATAGAAATATTGCTTTTCAATCTAATTTGAACATTTAAGATCTGTGGCTCTCCTTGCTCCATCACTGACCCTGGGAATGGTGGAGACATATTTTCCTCCCTTCTCACCCACAGGCCATGATGTGCTACATAGCATGTGAAGCCATCTACCCCCACACTTAACCATTAGCTTCATTCTATGCCAGCCACTGACACTCTTCTCAGTGTTGTAGTGATAAGAGTTCTACAAGTTTATAAAATGCCATTTTTTTTTACTTCTGCTCTGAGGTGATTTATAAAGCATACTAGCATGCTATATTCTGTGAGATACTCTGTGGTCCACCCCTGATTTTCCAAATTAACTGGATCATGAACCTCTTATTGTGTGTCAGGTCTTTGAATTCCATATTTTAATCAGAGATTCTATCTATCATTCCATCCTTTGGTAGACTCAGAAATTCTGACAAGACTGCAAGTGTCAGAGCAAATATATAGTTCCCACACCCAATGGGGCTGAGCACATGCTAGCCCAGATGTATTTAAACTGAAGGGATTTGAGAACATTGCAGAAGCAGGAAGACCACTTGCACCCTTTACCTTTCTTCCTTAAAGCAGGTCTTTAAGGGTGCTCTGACATTCCCCTGGAATCATAAGACTCTCATGTGAGAGGTGTCCTCCCTATACTGGGATAAAGGAAGATCCTCATCTGTGGGGACACAGGTTCACAGTGAAGACTCTGAACAGACTGGTCTGCCAAGTTGTCGTTAGCTTAGATTTGTTTAGCTCAGAAACCATTTGTCCTATCACATTTCTACATGGCTGACCCTCTTCATCCAGCCTACTCTAAAACTAGTCAAAACTGTAAGGTTCAACTGTTTCATCATGTCTTCATACCCTTGTGAAGGTCCCCATGACACATGATAGTTTTTTAAAATAACTGTAATCCTACATCCTCTTGTTAACCTGTTTTTTCACTACAGGGGCTGTGATGGTTCATCTAGACTATCAGCTTGACTGGATCATGAAACATCTAAGATGATGAGACTTTGGGTGTGTTGATGAGATGATTGTTTTATGTAGCAGCAGATTGAAGGGGGAGTGCTGCCCTGAATGTAGGCACCATGGTTCTGATAGGCATAGCACCTGGATACAAGGAAGAGAAAAGCAGAGTGTGGTGACACATGCTTGTAATCCCAGTACTTGGGAGGCTGAGACAGGAGGATTTCAGGTTCTTGGTCAGACTCAGCTACTTAGTGAGGCCCTCCACAACTTAGTGAGACCCTGTTTCAAAACAAAGAATAAAAATAGGGCTAGAGGTATAGCTCAGAGGTAGAAAGCCCCTGTGTTCAATCCCCAGTACCACAAAAATAAATAAATAAATAAATAAATAAATAAATAAATAAATAAATAAATAAATAAATAAACAAATAAATAGAAGAGAAGGCTGAAGGCTGAGTGAATGCCTGGGTGGTTCTTCCTGAAGAAAGCATGTCTGCTATCACTTGAGACATCAGCCCTCAGCTCTTGGAACTGAACCTTCACCATCATTTCTCTGGACAGTTTCCAGACCTTTCCATCTTGGTCTGAAACTAAATTAGTGATTGCTTCAATTCTGAGACTCCAGCTCTTGGACCACTTGGACTGATTCCTCTGCCTCTCCACGTGCAGTTAGAAACTTGGGACTACACTGCTTTGGACTGTAAGTGGATTTGATAAATCCTTTTTTATGATATGTGTGTCCTGTGAGTTCTATTACTGTAGTGAACTCTGGTCAATATAAGGGCTTTAGTCATGTGCCCAACATAGGTAGAAGAAAAGATGCTCTCATCTCAAAAGACCTCATGGGATACAATCCATCCACAGCCAAGAGCCGGTACTAAAGGTTAAATGATGGTTCTGGAAAATCAAATTGCACCTTCAAATACCAAACTGTGATATCACATACCAGATTTCAAACCAGCAGAGCACACTCCATACCCAACTTTATTTCCCACCATGTGGAGGGGGAGGCAGGAGATGACACAGCTGAGTGTCATGGAGTCAGGTATTCTCTCAAGGACAACATGGTCTGCAGAGCTGCTTCCCAAGTTCCTTCTGTCACTTTTTTGTGTTCTTCCTGCAAGTTGGCATAGAGGCTAAAAGTCCCAGAAGCAGGTTCCTGGTGGAGCTACCCAGAGCACCCAAACATGTGACAAGTCTTTTCCTGGGGACATCACACGTCCCAGCAGGTTCTTGCAGCCATAATGACCTCTGTCACTCAAGCTGCTTTGTCTTCTTCCTCTGCAGAGCACACCTATCCCTCCTTGGACAATCTAGGGTTGACCTCTGTGAAGCACAGCATTCATACAGGCAACTCAAGTTTTTCTAGTTTGCTTTTATTTTTTTGTCCACTATGTAATTGTGTAAATTGCCCTTTCTTTATATACTATTTCCTCCTCAGAATATTAATTTCAGCCTCTCCTGGATTATTCATATATTCATTAAATCTTCTCCTTCATTATAGTGAGTTCTGGTTATTTAAGTATCTTCCAGGGTGACTGCACTCTCTATTTTTTCCCAACAACCTTGCCAAGCAAGTATTGTCATGGCCACTTTGTACCAGAGTAATGATGAACACCAGTGTCCCAGAGGCCACTTAACAGAGAAATAGTGCCACTTACCCCAGGTGGCTCTGATATTCAACAACCAAATTTTTTTTTTATAAAGCCTCGGGGGAGTTCCTGGGCTTTGCTATGGTGATGCTACAATCCAGATAGATATAATTAGGACCTTCTTGTAGTTTTTCCATGGGGACTTTCAAAACCCAGATGTGTCATTCACCTCCTTCGTAGAACACTTTCTTATGTGTTGGATATAGCAACTACCTCCTGCAAACCTTGTCTTTATTCTTACAGTAACTTATGAAGTTAAAAATGTGTCATTTCCCAGTCTCATATGATGGTACATGTCTGTAATCCTAGTAGTTGGAAAGTTCAGACAGGAGGATAGGATCACAGGTTCAAGGTCAGCCTCAGCAACTTAGCAAGGCTCTCAGAAACTTAGTAAGACCCCATTTCAAAATATAAAGTAAGACTGGGAATATAGCTCAGAAGTAGAACCCCCCTGGGTTCTATCCTCAGTATCCTGTTCCCCACACCCAAAGTGTCATTCTATTACATCAGTCCTTGCTTATAAATCACAAATTGATACCTTATAAAACTGAAGCAAAAACAGAAACAAATAAGGGGGAGGAGAAGAAGAGGTTTTTCAGCTATAGCTTTGCTTTGGGATCATATAAGAAGCTGTCTTAAAAAAAAGCCAAATCCTCACTCTTCTTCAGAGGTTCCCCTACCCACCACACTTTATATGAGCATAGTTCTTAAAAGCTCCCTTGTTAAATTCAATGTGTAGCCAGAGTTAAGAACTATGAGATTAGATGATTCAACTAAAACCACATAATTAACTGTTTGCAATTAAACCTAGTGTCTCCTGATTACCACCCAGGTTCTCTTTGCATTAGCCCCAGAGGCCATAGAGTTTTTTTTTTTTCCCTATGCAAATATAGAGCAGTCTTTAAAGAATCTGCAATTAGAAGTCCCTGGCTCCCCTGACACAAGTGATTTGGTGGAGACAGCTAACTTGCTTCCTTTCCCAAAGAAACATCCCCTATCAGCCACTTTCCCCAGAGCTCTGGGACAGCCAGAAGACCCCCCACCCCAGGCACATCTGGACAGGGCCACTAAGCCCACTACGACCCCATTGCTCTCCCTTTTGCTAATTCAATTAGAAATGTAATTAAATTAGAAATTAGCTTTTCTTCAAACTTCTATGTGTCATAGTATTTCAAAAAGTATTCTTTGTTTTAAAGAGATAACAGTTTTACATGGCTAAAAGTTATAAAGGAGAAAGTGTGTATTAAGGAAAGATACCTTCCTAATCCTGTACTCTAATCAATTCAGTTTCTCTTCCTGGAAATGACAACATTCATTTTCTTCCATTACTTTACAGAAATATCATATGACTACATAATTAAGTTTATATGCATTTATTTCTGGTACAGTCTATACAATGTCTTGCATCTTGTTATTTTCACTTATTAGTACATTTTAGCATCTTTTCATATCTGTATAGAAGATACATTCCTTTTTTTACCTTTGTATATTAAATTATATTACCTTTGTATTAAATTGTATTACCTTTGTTCATTCCTTTTTTTACCTTTGTATATTAAATTATATTCTATTCTTCTACTGCTAGATATTTAGTTCATTCCAAAATCTTTTTTGAGGGGCAGGGTAGTACTGGGTATCAAACCCTGGGCTCCATGCCCATAGCCAAGCACACTATCCCTGAACTATGTGCCCAACCCTGTCCCAAATATTTTGTAATCTCGGACATGTCTCTTAACTAATAAGTTCATGAACTAGCCATGTGAAGTATTTTTGTAAGACAGATTTCTAGACAGAAAATTGCTAGATCAGAGAGTGCACATTTATAACTTTGATAAATATTGCCAACTTGATCTCTGGACAGCATATTTGAGTATGTTTCTGTCTTCATATTCTTATCAGTTTCTAATGTGTTACAAAACATTTGGATCTGTATACCAATCAGGCAAGTGGAAATGGCTTCATGGCATAGTTTTTTATTTTGAGTATCTATTCCTACAATCAAGTTTCAGAAACTATTTTTTCTGTGTGTTTCTCTCCTATTAGTTCCATGCATTGCACTAACCAAACTTACTGTTCATTATTGTAATTTTGTGTCAATATGAGTTGAAAAAGCTAGTGAATGGGCTAGCCTGGGAATCTTGAGAGTTTTCATAGCTCTTCCAGTCAGCATTCTGGCAGGTATAATATAAAGATTGATCATGTACCATAGAGGAAAGACGATTTATTTTCTTACAGTCAGGCTCAGTATATGTGAGGCTGGGGGCTGCAGATCTCAGAGCATGACGGAGGGAGGCAGAGAAAGGAAGAGCACATGGGCTGTGCTCATGTCATGGTGGCTGGAAGCAAAAGGGAGAGCAGTGGGGAGGAACTATATATAGTCATACCCCCAGAAATCACCCCCTCCAAACACATCCTAAGATCCCAGACCATAACCCAGGTAAATCCATTTCAATGGATTTATCTACTGCTGGGATTACAACTCCCATGACTCAATTACATCAGTTCCAAACATTAACAAACGAGCTCTTTAGGGGACATTTGATGTCTAACTATAACAATAACATTATCCACATGGAAAAATATTGCCTACCATTCCATACAACTGAACTATAAAACAGGTGTGGAGTGAGTGCAGTGAGAAGCATACATGTTCTCTGTGCCCTAAGGATGTGCGACAGATGTGCTGGGAAGCAAATATAGGTTCAGATACACAGTACCAAACAGCAAGTGCATTAAGAAATTATCTGCTAGTCCCCTTCCAAGAATTGATTTCTCTCCGTAAGTAATTGTACTTTGAACGAAGACCATTAAACAGCCTTAATAAAAAGAGTGAATGTTTTAGAGGGTTTTGTGAATTTTATAATTTCTCAACACATCAGGGAGCCACATTCTTTCCATGGCTCAGATGGAGTACATTTTAAACCCGAAGGCTCTCAAAAATCAATTTATGCCAACGTAAGGCTTTTGGATGGTGACACAGAGGCCATAAGGCTAGTAACTGACATAGGAAAACACTGTGGGCAGCCAGATAGAAATGGAAACCTGGCCTCCTGCTCCCAGCATAAGGGTTACTGTCTGCATTCACCAATTCATTCGAATGCATGCATACACCTCTGTTCATAAAGCAACAGTCCCAAGCTGAAACTAGTAATAATCCTTGGGAGTTTGAATGCAAACTAAAGGGTCTCTCCAAACTGGTAATTACTTTTTTCTTTTACTGGAATTTGCATCAGAGTATGCATTGACAGTACATAAACCCAGGCAGGTTAGATGCCAAGGTCAGCCTAGATCTATTCCATTGTGCCTGAGGCTGTCATTTACTGAGCACATTCAGATGTTTGACAACCTTCACCTCAATCCCTCCCTTGCATTGTTCTGAGCAGAACAGAACTTCCTTGGGCAAAGTCATCCTCCTAGGTAAGGTCTGCAGTGTGAGATTGGTCTGTGTGGGAGAGGCCAGAATAAGGCTCAGCCCCTTCTTCTCCATGTGAACAACTTTGAAGAGTTCTCCCCAAGCCAGAGTTCCACAAGAGATTGGCCAAGGTCTCAATTTTCATTCCAAGTTAAGAGGAGGAAGAAATGGGGGGATGTTATGCAGGAACAAATTTGCTAATGTGACTGGAAAGAGTGAAAGAGCTTAGGAGATGAGATCTGAAAAGTCTCTGGAAGTAGAAGGTATCATGTGTAACTCTGTAGGTCACAATGAGGAATATTTTTTGTTATTCTGAGTTCACCAGGTAGCCCCTGGCTGGGACTCAGAAGCTATAATCGAATTGGAACTTTCATTAGATACTTCAGGCTTCTTGGCAGAGAATGGAATTTAGGGAGGTAAGAGATAGAAGCAGAATCACTCATATAGGGAAATTGATGGTGGCTTGTAGCAGATAGACAGTGCTGGAGGTGGTGAAATTAATGGGATTCTGTTCATATCTAGCTTCTTTGGTGTATAATTGATATATGTAAAATGTACATATTTAATATATGCAATTTAATGTTTGGTCATATGCATGCAATCATTAAAATCAACACTGTGATCAATGTAATCAATATTTCAACTACAAACTTCACTTAAATCTATTTTTAAAAGAAAATTGTTTATTGTTCTTTGGTTTTGCTTTAGATTTTGTGCTTGTTTTAGCTGGTGGTGCTATTTATTTGTTTTAGTGATAAGAACATTTAACATAAAAACCACTTTCTTACCAATGTTTTAAGTGCACAGTTCAATATCATTAACTATAGGCACTATACCTCACCAAAGATCTCTAGAACCTGATCATTTTGCATAGCTGATTAAGTAAATGCTTTTGAAGTTAGAGCAAATGGATTCTTATGAGGTATAACACATAGGATATATGATGAAGATATAGGATGTATAAGTCTGGGGCTCCTACAAAAATAAAGCTGCCATCCACTGGTGTTTTCAAGGTTCAGAGGGAAGAAAGTTTGGAGAGAAAGTCACCTTGCTTCAGGTATGTTGAGTTTGGCATGGCTATCACAGGTGTAAGAGGGATGTTGGGGAAGCAGGTGAATCTATCAGTATAGAGTTTAGGAAGGGGTATGTTTAGACATGCACACTTAGGAACCTGAGCATAGATAACTTCAAGTCACGTGAAAGAGAATCTTCCCTTAAAGAAACCTGAGATGGAAGGAATACCTAAAGGATGGGGTGTCTAGGAAGTCTGAGGCATGAAAAGATCAACTGAGATTTATGGTGGAATTAGGACTAGTAGCACCTGGTTTCTATCTAGCAATAGGGCAATTCATACAAGAAACAATCACAGTAAATTCCTCTTGCCTATCACAATTATAATGAGTGAAATATATCTGTGTGTTGATTTAATTTCTGTCTTCTCCACTTCATCCTAAGCCACATGCTTTGATTCTTTTCTGCTATATCTTGAGCTCCTAGAAAAGACAGACTCACTGCAGGTATGGTCACAATTACTTATTGACCAGTGGTTGACTATGTACAAAAAAACCCAGAAGGTAATGGATGACCTGTTGAACATGTGGTGTGTGCTCCCCCAGGTACCACCCATTGCTGAGTAACAGGGTGAAGACTGAGCTAACAGGGCGGAATGGAGGGGGTTCAGAAGGGAGTCTCATGAAGGCCATGTCTGAGAATAGTTCAAGTCACTGCAAGGCAAAGATTGTCATCCATATGCTGATGCCAAGTTCATTCCCGCACTCCCACTGGAAAACAGTGTCTTATTTCTTACTTTATTCATAATCATCTACAGAAGTGAAGCTAGGAGACATGCCCAAAGTGACTGAGGTAGACAGTGATTACAAAAATCAGAGTGCAAGTCTATGGTAGTGAGTAAAACAGAAATCAGCAAAACTGTTCATCTAATGTCTGACAAGATACTAAACAGTGAGAGAAGATTCTGGAAACAGTGGTTCTCACTTAGCTCTTTCAAGTGGCACCTGGCCATTTCTTGTTGATGCTATTTAAGGTGCTGGGATTCTATGGATAAACATTATTCTTATCTTTGTAAGACTATACTAAAGACAGGTTTCAAATCATGAGGTAATCTTGACTCTGTCATTTGATCAAACAATATGACTGCCAAAACTTGGAAAGAATTTCATTTCATCTAGAAACATTGTTCACTCTTACCCACTGTAAACACACAGAATTATAAAATTCATGAGAGAAAAGAGAGTGGCTTTCAACTTCATTTGCATCATGGCAGGACCTCTCTGGTTGACACTGGATATCCTGAAGGCTGACAGAAACCTCACAAGGTTAGTCTTTCTAACTGTAGAATTGCCTCTTTCTTCTATAATATACATTACCTTTTTCACTTCCCTGATTGTAGGGAAGTGAAAGTCAGACATTTCTAACCACCCATTTATGCAGGCTCTTCACTGCACAGACCCTGGGCTCAGTCTCAAAAGTAGATGCAGGAAACTTTTTTCCCAAGAGAGGGAAGGAAACTGTACCTTTGATTTGCCTATAAAATTGACTCAAGAAAATCATACCACCTCCCCAGTTTTTCTACCAAAGATGGATAACACAGCATGGAGGGCTGAGGTATAGTTCAAGGAGAGGGTTCAGGTGGCAGTTGTGGGGAGGAGCTCTGGACTGTCACACTGACCAGCTCTGCCCCATTCCACAGTATGTTCTCCCATGCACAATCTGCACACTTGCATGGCAAAGGGTAGGAAAAGGAGGTCTAAGTGTGGGCATGTCATATTTATTATATTTTAATAAAATTGAACTAGATATCTATGGCAAAAATTATACCCGCTCCTTAAAGAGATATAGAGAATGAGAATGGTAGATTTAGAATAATTCCCCTATTTGGCCTATTTTGTGGAAAAACACACTTCACAAAGCACTTTGGCTTATTTGATCTCTGGTCCTTTCTTGTACATGTATATTTGATGGTCTGCATTTAATTTTTGAAAGTATCAGTTGGTTGTCAGGTGTGGTGGTACACGTCTGTAATCCTAGTACATGGGAAGCTAAGAAGGGAGGATTGCAGATTCAAGGACACCTCAGCAAGTAGTGACACTCTCAGCAACCTAGAGAAATCCTGTTTCAAAATAAAAATTTAAAAATAGTGCTGGAGGTATAGTTTAGAGGTACAATGCCACTGGGTTCAATCCCCAGTACCATATACAAAAAAGAAAATATCAGTCAGTTCTCAGAAAAGAAAGATAAATAGGAAATTATACAGAAGAGAAAGATAAACAAGATAAAGAAAAGATCATAGCTATGGGGCACAGAAAACATGGACTTAGTTTAAGAATTTCTGCTTTTAAAGAAAAAAGAATTTAAAGCACAAGAACTACTTCTGAAACACGATGGAGGCTGTCTCCTTGGCAGGTGATCAGTCTCACTGTTCTCATCAAATGGGGTCTACTCTCTTGGAGAGTTATTGACATAAACTCTACAAGTTGAAAAACTTGGTCATATTTTTAAAATAGAAAATTGGAGGGAACATATTTAGTCAGAAGTAAAACCTAGATTAGTGATTGAGAACTAAAACTAGCATAATTTTCTGTTCCTGTGTTAACCAATACTCAGAATAAGCAAAAGACACTTAGCCAGTGCACCAGGAGATACTTGTTTTGTAAGATAAAGTTGGAAGGGAACTAAAATAGATTTCTGATGGATATTAATAGTTTTCATCTAGACTTACATTAATTTCATTTGTTTATTTTGCAGTGCTGGGATTAAACCCAGGCCTCATGCATGCTAAGTGTTCTACCATGGAACTATGCCCCCGGCTCTAAGATTCTTGATTCCCTATGTCCACAGTCCCAGAAGTCTTGGTTTACTGACTCTGTCAGGTCCCAAACAGTTCCTCATCTTGCCAGATTAGCTTTAAAATAGTCCATAGGCCCTGAATGCCTAGAAATTTCCTCCCCTGAACTTAACTTCAGCTCCATTGAGCAACAAGGTCTTTAGTTGTCTTTTCAGGAGTTGTCAGTAAACCTACTCTTATTACCAGATTTGTGTATCCATGGATCACTCTTCCTCTGCACTAGCTTTTCTACATTTGTTTGTTTTGTTTTGACTTTGTTTCAGCTCACCTGTAAGTATCTACAAGGTAGTTTATATTCTTCACTGCCTTAACTGAAAGAGATGTCAAATTCTACTTGGTAGTTTTTAAGGTTCTTTTACTCTTCCTTCATTTAATTCATTTTTTCAGCTTTACTTAGTGTTTCTTCATCCATAAATACCCCTTATATACTTCTGTTTGTCTCATTGTGGTCATATCTTTAGGAATCCTGTGGAGTCTTTGTGGACCATTCTTGCTCATGATAATTTTCATTTGCCTAATAGGTGGCATACTGTCATTTGTCTCTCTTGGACAAACTTTCAGTCTACAATAATTTGTATCAAATGCATCTCTTTTCAATTGAAATGTGATCCACCCTGTCATCACTACCTCTCTGTGACTTATTGAAATGGAAAATAAGACTTAATCACCAGCTTTCCTCTCAGAATTCTTGTCTCTAGCTCCATTCACAGTTTTAACTATCATAGACTATTGGTCCTGAAAGAACCTGCCACTTCTGGATTTCTTCTCTGCTCTCAAGCTTGCAGAGATATTGCTTCTTCTGTTATGCACAGTTCTGGGTAAGAAGAAATCCCTGAAAGATTTTGAGATGCCAGGCTATGGAGAGAAAAACAGGGAGGATGGTAAAACTCTGCAGGTCTGCAACAGGACAGATGTGTAAATTTCTGTGTAAAATACACTTTGCATTTCTGACCCAAAGACAGACAGCCTGGGTGTTTGTAGAGCATGTGTGATTCTGCAGTTCCACACTGTAGGAGTCTCCATTTCCACCAGACTCCTAAGCTGGGAAAGTACCTCTCCAGGTTTTGTCCATTAGACTGAATGCCACACATTTCTTCCTGTGCTATTATGGTCTTCATTGTTTCTTCTTTTTGCTTTTGTTGTTGCTTTTTTAAGAAGCTGGGAAAGAGGGAATCAAAGATTGAACTTAGAGTCACCCCACATCCTAAGCCCTCTGAAAATCACCCCATTGATTCATAGTAGTATTAGCTTACATGGAAGAGGTATTTCTTCTGCCTAGCTTCTTTGGTGTTTCCTCTGTCTAGCTTCTTTGAAAGATTCTGCAAGAGCTCAGTCAGACTTTCCTTTGCTTGGAAACCTAGCAATGTGTGCACACTCTAGTGACTGGGAACTAGAGCTCATTTATTCCCATTTGTTGGATATCTGAGCCTATGTATTCTTCTCTGGCTCTGTCTCTCCTTGACTGTGGCCTGCAGCTGTAGAACTTTACTGGTTCTTCCTTCTTAAAAAAACTAAACCCTTTACTCTAGCATTTTTTACTTTCCTGAAGAATTTTGTATTTTCCTGAAGATTTAGGAGGGGTCAATTCTTGAATTTTCAACTCTCAATTATCTGGTTGTCTTTACATACACTCTGAGAAAACACCAATTTGTTTTTTCTTGTTTATATGCAGAGTGATTTTACCTATACTTGGGCCTCGGAGCCTGAACTTCTATCTTGAAATGAGTTGTCACATCATGATTTTTACTAAGATGCTAAAAAAAGAGGAAAGTAAAAATGTTTTACTATGCCTCTATATGTACAGCACAGTCTGGTTGATACCCTTGGTTTATAAACTAGATGGAAGAATCATAAGGAAAACAAGTTGTTTCCTTAAACTTAGACAATTGTTCAGTGGCTCATGTTCAGGTGTTGGGACATTGAGGATGTTTTATTCAGACCTGTATTTCTGTTTCTAGATTATGTTTTGTCCTTTACAGAAAGATCCAGCACTTCCTCACCACCTTCTTGGGTTTTGTTTTGTTTTGTTTTTGTTTTGATATTAGGGATTGAACCCAGAGGCATTCTACCTCTGAGTTACATTCCCCGTGCTTTCTATTTCTTTATATTGAAATGGGGTATTATTATCTTTCTGAGGCTGGCCTCAAACCTGGGATCCTCCTGTCTCAGACTTCCAAGTACTGGGAATATTGGCTCACACCACCATGCCCAGCTTTCCTCACTTCTTTATATACCCTGGTGAGCTACTTAACTCACCTGAGGCTCAGTCCCTTGTGTGTCACATGGTTGTAAGGATCATTTGGAAAATAGTCATCTGATTGAGACTCCCAGAGGGTAAGGCAGTGCTGGACATGTAAACTCCTTATGAGTTCCTTCTTTCCCCCTTGATAATTATTTCTTCCACGTGGTGACTACAATGCAATTTCATGTGTCATAAAAAAGGCCTCTCCCAGCAAGGCTCATTTCACAGGTATGTAGTGAAATGGGCAGAGCTATCGTTGAAGGAAATAATTTTGTGTGACTCTCCCACTTACATACTCAAATGTAAAAGTATGGGGGGCATTCCCTAGACAGTCTCTAAAATGTGGGCTCCAGTCTACTGCTCCAGGTCAGTTGTCCCCTATTCTTAAGTTCAATATCTTTATTCCCTACTTTTATCACTGTAGTTACTATGTGAAATGGGTAACCCTTTAATTCCTTCATGCATATACTAACTCTTGGGTCTATGTTGGGTCATTTTCACTTCAGTAATGTAATTACTGAAATTAAATTTTGAGGACTATAATAGACATTTGATGAATAAGAGAAAAAAATGACTGTAAAACTCTAATTAACCCCATTACTTGAGAGCATGAGAAAGGAGCATTGCAGGTCCAAGACTAGCCCCAGCAACCTAGCAAGGTTCTCAGCAACCTAGTGAGACCTTGTTTCAAAAAAAAAAAAAAATAAATAAAAAGATCTGAGCCGGGCATGGTGGCGCACGCTTGTAATCCCAGCATTCAGGAGGCTGAGACCGGAGGATTCGGGTTCGCGGCCAGCCTCAGCTACCTAGTGAGGCACTCGCAACTTAGTGAGACCCTGTTTCAAAAATAAAGAATAAAAATAGGGCTGGGGGTGTAGCTCGGAGGTAGAATGCCCCTGAGTTCAATTCCCAGTACCGCAATAAAAAAAAAAAAAAAAAAAAAAAAAAGATCTGGGTGTGTAGCTTAGAGGTAGAATGACTCTGTTTTAACTCCCAGTACCCTGCTACACACACATTTCATCATGCCACTTGGAATGCTGCACAATTGAAAACTTATAAGTTGTTTATTTCTGGGTCTTTCCATTTAATATTTTCAGACTGTAGTTGCCTGCGGGTAACTAAAACCATGGAGAATAACACCATGGATGAGGAAGTAACTGCACTTTGATATCAGTGACAGTTTCTTAACTTCTACTCTGTTTTTCAGAAATTGCCTGTTTTGCTTACTTTCATATCATACTTCTCTTCCACTCAAGAAAACTTTGAGACTCAAGTACACAAGTAAGAGTGGTATTCTAGGGATACTATTAGAATAATCTTCAATGCACCTTATTTACTTTTTATTTTATTATTATTATATATTTTTGGTGCTGAAGATTGAACTCAGGAGTGCTCTATCTCCTAACCATATCCCCAGACTTTTTTGTTTTTTTATTTAGGATCTCACTAAGTTGCTGAGGATATTGCAAAATTGCTGCGGTTGGTCTTGAACCTACGATCATCCTGTCTCAGCTTCTCAAGTACTAGGATTGCATGATCATGCCAAACTAGTTTATTTTTAAAAGCAAATTGTTAGCAAACTTTAAGGCATTATTATGATAGCAAAGTATTTGCAGCAGAGTTTAGAATTGATCTCAACTCATTGGTAATACAAATTGCTGATATAAACCCACATGTTATAGATTCACATGTTTGGAACTTGTCTTATATTCATTAATTTTCAGAGAACTGCAAGTTTAGACAGCTGGGGTTTTTTTTATCATTGTTTCTCAGGTTTAGCAAGTAGTTCAAGCTTTGGATAAATGTGGTAAGTGGGAGGGGAGTAGGTTGGCACAAGGATAATTTTGCTGAATATAATACAGAAATGTGGCAATGCTGACTGATGAAGGGATTCAGTGGCTTCTTGACAGAGTCACTTCAAGTTTTTTTGTCCTTATTTTCTCCTATTCTCTATTCCAATTAGTCAGAGGGGAATGGGACAGTAGATATGAAAAACTCTTAGAAAACTAGCAATTACCATGTGAATGTAGAAACAGATGCACCAAGGGCTTAGGTAGCATCTACAGTGTAGATAAAGACACCCAGTATATTTATTTATGAACACTGACAATTTCACAGGTGCTGCTTCCCGTTTCTGTTCAATTCTAAACTTGTGCTCCATGTGGCCACGTAGTTCCTCTTTGGAAAAGTCAGAATTTTAGCATCTGTCCTCCCCCTTGCTAATGACAGTGGGTCTCTACCTCCACACAACAGATAATGAGCTGTCTGCAATGTTGCCCTTGTTTCTACTAAGTTTTTATTTGGGTCACAGTAATAAAGAAAAATATAAGTGAGAGCAAACTGTGAGAGCAAGTTTTTGGAAGCTGCCTGGCCATCCCATCAGACATAATGGAAATGCATATCCTGACTCAATTAAAACATTTAAGAAAATAATGCATCAAACTCCACTAGTTATAACAAAATATTCCAACATTTTAGATACAATGACATTTGAAACCCTGAAATACTTTTCTCAATAATCTTCTACTTTTCTTTATCACATATTTGAAGTTAGTTGAGGCTCAGGTTATTGTATCCTGATACTGTGATATTCTTCTGTCTTTTTTTCCCTCTAAACTGGCCAAAAGACCACCTGTGAGGACCTGGAGCCAGGGGGCAGCCACCATTCCAACCTCCACAGGCGAATCCAGAGCCCATAGGCAGTCAACATCTCAACCGCCTCCCCGCCCCCAGCAGTGCCAGGACTACTAACACTGTAGCATCTAAAGTCCACCTACAAAGAAGCCAGACACTAGATGTGGAGAAAAAGAAAATGGCCACAAATCTCCACATCCTGAATGGGTGGCATCATCCCACATGTTCAACAGAGACCCAAATGCCCAGAAACAATCTGCAGCAGCAGCGCCCCAGCTCACCTCTCCCTCCAGAGCCAAAACTACACTCAATTGTAAGTTAACAGCAAGTCCAAAGGGGCTCCTGTGGCAAATGATAGTCTCACAAGGGTTGAGACTCTGTAGCCCACCCCTGTAGAGGTTGTATAAGAGCACGAAGGCATTTCTCGGCCCTCAGAGAATGCCCAGCAATTAAACTGGACACCCACCACCTGCATAGACAGGAAGAGACACAGACACAAGGCCTGTGGAAAGTGCAGAGCCCAGAGCTTACATTGGGTCCAGCCCCAGTGCCACCCGCCACCTGCATAGATAGAGAGTGACACAGGGACAGGCCATGTGGGGATCTGAGAGACTGAAACATGCAGTGGGAGAGACACCAGCAGCACACAGTACCTGCACTAACAGAGACATCAGGCCAGGGTCCTAATAATTACAGGAGACCCAATAGTGGACCTGCAAAATGACATCACCACTATATGTCACCAAGCAAATAAGAACACTTGGAGCATGCTCAAAAATCTACTACCATGAGTAGACATTAAATAGTTGAAAATATCCACGTAGATCCAAGAGGATGACAGAGGCCAAGTCTGCTCTGTTACTTGTATAATTGCAGGGCTGTCATTTATTTTGTTTTGTTTTTGCTTTGTTTTATTTTGTTTGTTTGGTTGGTTGTTTGGAGGGTTGGTTGTTTTGTTATTTTTGTTTGTTTGTTTGTCTTCTCTCATATGCTTCCCTTCTACAAACTTCCCCCCTTTCCTATCTATATCCTCTTTAACACTTATTTCTCTCTTTTCTTTTCTCTTTCTTTGTCTTATACTGTGTCCATTTCATACCACTAGTCCTAAATACTCTACATTGACTACTAGAAGCTCCTCACATATTCACTATCTCTAATCTCTACTATATATTACCTCACTATACTCAAACCCTCATTCTATTTGATTATATCCTCTATTTTACTCTCTTTTCGCATCCATCAATCCAGCTTCTCACCCTTCATCCAACCTTCACTATTGAATACAATACAACTCACCATTGTATGTATCAGCTAACAACTCTAAATTCCTACAGCTGAGATTTGATCAGAGAGGTGACCCACCAGACACCAAGAATAAATGAATCACAACTGATTCAAAAAAATATCACCCAACACCACTTGCATTGAGGTTTAAAAATGCATAGGGCACAAACTATTCTGCTCACATCTCTGAACCAAATCCCTACAATGGAGCAATCGATAGAACCCTGGACCTTAACACCCAAAACTCATCAATGACACCACTGCAGCAGAGAGAAGGAGCCCCAGAATAACCACAATTGACGGCACACAGGTAGAACAAAAGAGAGGTGATAGTAGAAACAGTTTTCAAGGCTGGTCTCAAAGGGTGGTAAAAACACAACAGAAAACAAAGAACAACCTTTATGGTAGAGGTTATTCAATGGTAAGGCATACTCTGTGGTAAATATATACCTTCACAGTAAGGTATCATTCAGAGTGAGAAAATAAACAGAAGAAACCTATAGACTGAGAGTAACCTAGCAAAAGCAACAGATATAAACTTAAGAAACCAGAAATCATGAGAAGAATAAACAAAAAGGAAACAATGAGCTCTCACAACTCCGTAATAACTGAGACCACCAACATGGAATTGCAGAGATTGTCAGAAGAACAATTCACATCTTTAATAATAGAAATGATAGAAGATTTCCAAAAAGAATTCAGAGAGAGCCAGAAAGAAATGAAGAAACAAATAAACAAAGAATCTGACACCTTGAATAAAGATCAAAAAGAAGCTTTGAAGGAAGTGAAGGATGAGAAGGATGTGATAATTGAAGTGAAGGCATCAATACAAACTACTAACAGTAGACTAGACCACATGGAAAATAGAATCTCACTCTTAGAAGATGACAATTACAAAAATTAACTCATAGTATATAATTTAGTAAAAAACAATTTGACAACATGAATCAGACATTGATGAGATCTAGGCCAATTTTAAAAGAACTAATGTAAGAATAATACACATAAAAGGGAATAGAAGTTGGAATCAAAGGAATCAACCATCTTTTCAAAGAAGTAATAGGAAATTTTCCAAACACAAAAAAGAGGTCGATACACAGGTACAGGAAACATATAGAACCACCTTTAGGCAAGATCAAAGAAGAGGTTCACCACACCATATAATAATATAACTGACTAATGTAGAGGCCAAAGAGAGAATCCTAAAGGAGACAAAAGTAAAAGACCAAGTGATATTGAGAGGCAAACCAACTGAAATCACTACAGATCTCCCAAATCAAGACATGAATGACAGGAGGGCCTGCAGCAACATATTCCGTAATCTGAAGGAAAACAAAAACAAAAACAAAAAAAAACCTTGCAGCTAAGAGTTTCCTACCCAGCAAAGCTATCTCTCAAAATCAATAGAGAAATAAAAAAAACTTCCATGACAAACAGAAGCTGAAAAAATTTATGTCTTTCAAACCAGCACTAGAGAAAATACCCATAGAAATTAAGTACAAAGAAAAACTAACAGATAAATATCAGAATCAGAGAAAAAATAATTTCCAGCAAGCAAACAACTAAGCAAAGAATAAACATTACCTCAAACAGAAATTAAAACTCAAAATGTTAGAAATTAAAAATCATCTATCATCACACTGAGTATAAAAGGCCTCAACTCTCCAATAAAAAGACATAAGGTGGCAAAATGGATTAAAACCCAGAATCCATCTATATACCACCTGCGAGAAACATACCTCACAAGTAAAGATACTCACAATTAAAGGTAAAGGCCTGGAGCAAGGTAATACATGCCAAAGGAACATGAAGACAAGCAGAAGATCAACTATGATATCAGATAAATTAGACTTCAATCCTAAACTTCAGAAGCTGCTAAAAGGAACAATGCAGCAAGAGGAAATAATGATAGTCAACATTTATGCCCCAAACATAATTGCAGCCACTTTCATAAAACAAATTCTTCATGATATTAAGTCACACATAGATCCCAATACAATAATACTGAGAGACTTCAACACTCCTATCACATGACTAGACTGATCTTCTAGATAGGTCAGTAAAGATGTTTCAGACGTAAAGAATACCATAAACCAAATGGACCTATTTGACACATACAGAATATTTAATATAAATACAGCTGAATTCAATTTTTTTCAGCTTCTCACAGAACCTTCTCAAAATAGACTACATTCAAGGCCACAAAGTGAGCCCTAGCAAATAAAAAAAAAATGTGACATATGTGACATGATCCCCTGCATCTTTTCAGACCACAATGGAATGAAACTAGAAATCAACTACAAGAAGACCCAGAGTAACCCCATAAACACATGAAGACTGAACATGACACTGTTGAAAGAAGAATGGGTCATGGAAGAAATAAGAGGATAAATTCAAAAATTCCTAGAAACAAATGAAAACAGAGACACAATGTATCAAACCTCTGGGATACCTTGAATGCAGTACTAAGAGGAAAATTCATATCGCTGAGTGCCCACATAAGAAGAACAGAAAATCACCAAAGAAATTACCTAATGACACATCTCAAAGCCTTTGAAAACCAGGAAGCAGTCCAACTCCAAACCCAGTAGAAGACAGTGAATTATTAAAATTAGAGCAGAAATTAATGAAATTGAGAAAAATACAGAAATTCAACCAAACCAAAAGCTGGTTTCTTGAAAAACAAACAAGATAGATAAACCACTATCCAATCTAACCAAAAGAAAGAGAGAATCAACCCAAATTACCAAAATAAGAGATGAAAAATGTGAGATCACCCCCAACAGTGTAGAAATCCAGAGGATCATCAGAAACTACTTTGAAAAACTACTCCAACAAAATTGAAAATCTAGAAGAGATTGACAAATTTCTAGACACATACAACCTTCCTAAACTGAGTCAAACATACATATGAAACTTAAATTGACTAATATCAATCAAAGTGATTGAAGCAGCAATAAAGAGCTTACCACAAAGCCCAGTACCAGATGGTTTTCCAGGACCCTACCAAATGCATTCCATGAAACCAACGTCACATTAATAACAAAGCCAAATAAAGATAGCCCAAGAAAAGAAAATTATAGTTTTATAGGTCTATATTATTAATGAACTTGGACACAAGACTGCAAACAAAATACTAGCAATGCACATTCAAAACCACATCAAAAAAATTATACACCATGACCAAGTCGGGTTCATCCCAGGGATGCAAAGCTGATACAACATACAAAACATCTATGCAATTCACCACATAAACAGAACCAAAGACAAAAGTCACATGATCATTTCAATAGATGCTGAAAAAGCATTTGACAAAGTCCAACACTCATTCATTCTAAAAGCACTGAAGAGAATTGGAATAGAAGGAACATACCTCAACATCGTCAAGGCAATATACAATCCCACAGCCAACATTACATTAAATGGGGAAAACCTGAGAGAACTCCCACTAAAAACAGGAACAAGATAAGGATGTCCATTAATACCACTTCTGTTCAATATAGTACTTGAGACTCTAGCCACAGCAATAAGACATACAGTCCCTATTTGCAGATGACATGATACTATACTTAGAAGACCCAGCAAACTCAACAAAAGGCTTATAGAACTGATCAACAAATTCAGCAAAGTGTCTGGATACAAAATCAATCTTAAAAAATCAGAAGCTTTTCTGTATGACAACCATAAATTCACTGAAAAAGAAAACCAGAAAACAATTCCATTTGCGATATTGCCCTTAAAATAAAATACTTAGGAATAAATCTAGCCAAAGAGGTAAAAGATCTCTACAAGGAAAACAATAAAACATTGAAAAAAGAAATTGTAGAAGACCTTAGAAGATGGAAAGATATTCCATACTCTTGGATAGGCAGAATAAATATCATCAAAATGGCCATCCTCCCAAAAGTGATCTACAGATTCAATGCAATACCCATTAAATTACCAAGGTCACTCCACACAAACATAGAAAAATCAGCACTTAAATTCATTTGAAACAACAAAAAGCCCAGAATATCCAAAGTACTTCTCAGCAACAAGAACCATGCAGGAGGAATCACAATACCTGACTTCAAACTATACTCCAAAGCCACAGCAATAAAAACAGCATGGTATTGGTGCAAAAACAGACACATAGACCAATGGAACAGAATAAAAGACTCAGAAAGATATCTGCACACTTACAGTCAATTGATTTTTGACAAAGAAGCCAAAAATGTACACTGTTCAATAAATGGTGTTGGCAAAACTGGTTAATCATATGCAGGAAAATGGAAATAAGCACAAATTTCTCACCCTGTACAAGAGGCAATTCAAGATAAATCAAAGATCTGAAGTCAGTCCAGAGACTTTGCAGCTACTTGAAGAGGGAATAGGTCCAACAATTTAACATATAGGCACAGGTAAAAACTTTCTCAACAAGAACCTAAAGGCACAAGAAATTGAAAGGAAGATCAATATGTGGGATTGTGTTAAACTGAAGGGGTTATGTGTAGCAAAGAAAACTATCAAGAACCTCTACAGAGAGCAGACATAATGGAAGAAAATTTTGCCAACCACTCTTCCAATATAGGACTAATATCTAGAATACACAGAGAACTCAAGAAACACACCGCTAAGCAAAAACAAATAACCCAATCAAAAAATGGACAAATGAACTAAGTAGACACTTCACAAAAGAAGAAATACAAATGGCCAATGCATGTATGAGGAAATGTTCAACATCATTAGCAATCAGAAAGATGCAAATCAAAACTACCCTGATAGCAATCATTAAAACACAAACAACAACAAAGCTTTCTAGGGTGTGGAGAAGTGGTAACCCCTAATACATTGTTGGTGGGATTGCAGATTAGTGCATCTACTTTGGAGAACAGTATGGAGGATCCTCAGATGAATGGAATAAATCTATCATATGATCCAGCAATACCACTTCTGTGTGTCTACCCAAAAGAATGGAAATCAATCAGACTGATGCATGTGTATTTATGTTTATAGCTGCTCAATTTGCAATTGCCAAACTTTGGAACCAGCCAAGATGTCCATCAACAGATGAATGGATTACAAAACTATGGGATATGTACACAATGGGATTTTACTCAGCCATAAAGAAGAACAAAATCATGTCATTTGCAGAGGAATGGATGGAACTGGAAAACATCATATTAAGTGAGATCAGTCAGTCACGAAAAGTAAATAATCGAATGTTCTCCCTAAAATGCGGAAGTTAGGGAGAAAGTGGATCAAAAGAGGGATCCTAGATGAAAAAAGGAAAGAAAGAGAAACCTTAGATGAGCAAAAAAGGTGACCTAACTGAAGGTGATTGAGGGGGAGAGGGAAACTCCCTAATGCACATGACATACATTCACAAACATATCAAAGTCAATCACTAAAGCAAACATGAGAAGAAGGGAGGAGGAAGAAATTGGGTGGGAATTGGGGAAAGGCTAAATGAGTAATGTGTGCATGTATGTCTCTCCCAGCTTGTACCTCACAAAAATGCATGATTACAATGCACGGATTAAAAAATAAATTAAAGATGAATAACAATTAAAATTTAAAAAATGGCCCAAAACCTTCTGTTGCATTTATTTTCTTTTTATACAATTATAATAGCATTACACCCTTCCTTACAAATCATCAAAGTCCTATAATAGACTCCCCATTTCAAAAAGTGTAGGAAAGTTTCCTTGCTGCTTAAGGTAGGATGGAAATCAGAGTGTGACCACTGCCTAACTCTGCAATGCGTGGCAAGATTTTTGACATTCCAAAGATTTCTTTCATAGGAAGGCATGTGAAATTTACCTCTTCATGTTGCTGTTTGGTTGGATAAAACAATAAATATAAGGCCTCTGTAAGAAGATGATTTTCATATTATTTTTCTTAGTTCATCTATATCTAACTCTCTATAGGTAGCCCAAGTCCCAAAAAGGATTATGGGTATGTGTGTGTGTGTGTGTGTGTGTGTGTGTGTGTGTGTGTGTGTGTTGAACCCAGGGGCATTCTACCTCTGATTTACACTCCTAGCCCTTTTATTTTTTTGTTTTGAAACAGGATCTTGCTAAGTTGCTGAGAGTCTCCTGACTTTGCCAAGGCTGGTGTCCAGCCTGTGATCCTCATGTCTCAGCCTTCCAAGTACTAGGATTCCAGGCCTGCACTTCCAGCTATGGCTCTTCTTTAATATAACCTTTTCAACACCACAGCTTTTCATGGCTTTGCTTAAGATGTTTGCTTCTTAGGAATCCACCATATTTAGATAAGCAGTTCATGCTTATCCTCAGATGACTAAGCAACAACTTTGGTATCCACTACTACCTATGTACTGAGGTCTATTATTACTTGTTCCAGAGGAAAAGTCTCTTCTTCTAGACTTCCCTAGCATTTCTCTTGTAGTTGTAGAAACCAGTCCTATTAGAAACTTTCAGCCCAAACCTTACTATGCAATTCTTCACCCCTCTTTCTTTTTTCTGTGGAGCCTAATCATTTGCTTTTCTCTGAGAAAAGGGCTTGCTCCAGGTCAATGACCCTAAGCATTTAATGGGGGGTGAGAAAAAGAAGGAAACTTTAATCACCGTCCTACTGTATGTGAGGGAGAAAGAACTAACTTAGAGAACAGAAGATGGTACTTTAAAAGGAACCCCAGGGACAAGACCAAGAATTGAATGAGATCAAAGAATTCTGAGTAAGAAGCAAGATATTATAAATCATACCTATGATGCAAGCAAGGTAAGCGGCTAACTCACAGACTCACTAAGACCAGATGAAGCCAGAAACAGAGAGCAATACAAAATCCACAATGTAGAAATCACCTTTTCCCTATAGAAAAGTTCTATCTAAAGATAGAACAGTCTAGAACTCATTTAGCTTATGTATATTATATGAAAAATGAGAGCAATATTTCATCCTTCAAAAAATATATGATATTGAGATCCAAGATGGCGACTGAGTGAACCGTCTTTTCACAAACGCCTTGATTTGGATCTAAATTTACCATAAAAAGATCTTTTCAACAGAAGGAAAAAAGCGAAATTTGAACCACAAACAAATAAAGAAGATCAAGAAAGCAGAGCAGGGACAAGAAAAGACGCCATAGCGCAGCCATCCGCGCTCCGCGCGGACCCCCGCCGGCCCGGCTCTGCCTGAGCAGGCAGCAGCCAGACTCTGCGCCGAGGAGGTAGGCTGTGGAAGGGCAGGACCAGGAGCCTTGGGGGCCACCCAGACGCTGGGAACGGCAGGTCCCAGGACACAGCACCTCTGGCACCCTGTGCCGCACCCAGGCGGAGGCCAGAACCGTGGGGCTTTCAGCGTGGGCACCTGCGGGTCTGGGGTCGGTCCTGGCGCATCGCCTCAGCGCGGAACTGTGACCGCCCAGAGCCTGAAGTGGGACGCAGCTTCTTGGCGGAGGCCTGGGCCTGAGGCGGGAGCAGAGGAGCTGAGTCCGGGAGGGGCAGGACGAATCAGCGGGAGCCGGCGGGCCGTGGAGTGGCGACCCACCATCCCCCCTGCTAGCCCGTCCCAACCAGCTACCCGCCATCTGGCCAGACTATCACCAGCCTGCGCCCCTCAGCAACCCGGGGAGGCCGAGCAGGCAGGTCAGCCTCCAGGGATGGAAAAGTGAGCCTGAAGCAGATCGGCCGGGAGCCCAGCCTCTTGACTGGGGGAAGAGAGGGAGTGCTTGAAGCCTGGGCGTGAACTTGGAGCGCCTGGGTGGAGATCGGGAGATTTGGGGGACCCAGAGTGTGGCTGCCACCATCTTAGCCGCCAGCGCCTCTCAACCATACTCCTCTCAGCTATCCAAACCATCATTGTCCGACTGCGCCCCCAGCTGTCCAGGAGGTGGAACAGGCCGAACAGCAGAGAACCTAGCCTGCACGCCAGCCCCTCCCACCAACTTCCTGCTAGCTACACAGACCATCATTGTCCATTTGCGCCACCAGCCATCAGAACAGGAACAGGCCGAACTGCAGGGAGACGTAAGT